>PVIR01001674.1:12237-64737 GCA_004026965.1 Petromus typicus | reverse complement strand
GGTATCTCCTGAGCTAAATCCCTGGCCTAGCATTTACTCTATAGCATGCTTGAACTCAGGCGTTTTTTTGGTTTGGTTTGGTTTGGTTTGGGTTTTTTTCTTTTTTTGGTAAGTTTTTGTGTGAGTACTGAAGTCCACATCTTATTGTACAATCTGTCTTCAGATCTAGTAATACTGAGTTTATATATTTGAGTGGTTCCCTGTTGCATGCATACTTATAATTGTGTTTTAAATATATAGTAGCCTTCTTTGTGTCTTTATACTATCTTAAAATCTTTTTCTGAGTATGGCTACTCCTGCTTGCTTTTGGTTTCCTAATGTATATCTCTTTTTAGTTGGTGTCTTTACCAATGAAATGGGTTTCTTGTAGGCAGCACATAATTGTTCATTTATTCAATTCAGTCAGCCAGCCAGTCTGTTTATTGATGAATGTAATCCATTTACATTCACAGTTATTATAATTGGTATAAGCTTCCTGTTATAATGATTCATTATACTATTTTGTAGATTTCTGTCCTACCAAAGATTGTGTTCTCTTTCATGTGTCTGCTCTTCTAGTGAGTTCTGCATATTTGTGTTTAAGATGGAAGTTATCCTTTCATTTCTAGTATAGAATTTTCCTTAAGTATTTCATGTACTGGTGTACTCAGGAGGAAATCCCTCTGTTTCTGCTTATCTGTGAAATACTTTATTTCTCCTCAACTTTTGAAGGATAATTTTGCTAGGTATAGTATTTTTTGTTGGGAAAGTTTTTTCCCCAATATTTTTAATATATTGTCCCATTCTCTTCTCTTCTGGCCTCATCAGATTTTTTTTTTTTTTTTTTTTTTTTTTTTTAGGTTTTTTGAGACAGGGTCTCGCTTTTTTGTGGTTCAGGCTGGCCCTGAGCTCAGCCTCAAACTCACATCACAATCCTCCTGCCTCTGCCTCCCAAGTGCTGGGATTACAGGCGTGAGCCACCACGCCCGGCACTGTGGTATATGGTATTGGTTGCTGCTGAGTGTGGGTCTCCACACCCAGTATTGTTATGTGGTTACCGGGGAATCGAACCCGGGCCCTTGCGCTTGCAAGACAGGCGCCGGAACCACTGAGCTAACTCCCCGGCCCCAAGCCTCATCAGATTTCTACTGAGAAATCTGCTGAAAGTCCAGTGACCATTCCTTATATATATATATATATATATATATATATGACTGATACTTTCCCTTGCTATTTAAAAGATTCTTTGTTTTGTATTTTTGACATTTTGACTATAATATACTTTGGTGATGACTTATTTTAATTTTTTTTAACTTCTTGCAGTGAGATATCTAGATCTCTTGAATATATGAAAAATTGGAGGGCATTATTTTATAAAATAGATTTTTTGATGTTTTTGTTTTCTTCACCCTCTAAAATTCCTATAATGCAAACATTTACTCATTTAATAGCATCCCATAACCTTGTAGCCTTTGATTTTAAAAAATTTTTTGGTTAATCCAGCTTGTCCTCAACTTTAGAATTTGTTCTGCTTGTTCTATCTAGTCTTTTTTGCCATCTCTCCATTATATTTGTTCACTGTTTGAAATTTAGTTCTAGGATTCCTGGTTTTTTAATGATTTCTTTCATTAATTTCTTATTCATTCCCTGAATTTTCTTTGCATTATTTATCTATATTGTCTTACATTTCACTGAGATTCCTTAGAATCATTATTTTAAAATTTATTTCAAGTACCTCATTCAAATTGAGCTCACTTTCTGGTGAATTATTGTTCTTTTGAAATCTCATTCTTCTTCTGTCATCAGATCAATCTCTGCACATCTGATACAAAGTTTACCTCTTCCAATTTTATGAAGGAGGTTTTTTAGGAAAATATATTTTTTCATTTACATAGGACATTGAATGCCAGTTGAATAGAAGGATTGGTTATGGAGAGCTCAGCATTGCTTCTGTGATTTCTTTTTTTTTTTTTTTTTTTGAGACAGGGTCTGGCTTTGTGGTTCAGGCTGGCCCTGAGCTCAGCCTCAAACTCACATCACAATCCTCCTGCCTCTGCCTCCCGAGTGCTGGGATTACAGGCGTGAGCCACCACGCCTGGCACTGTGGTATGTGGTACTGGTTGCTGCTGGGTGTGGGTCTCCACACCCAGTATTGTTATGTGGTAACTGGGGAATCGAACCCAGGTCCTTGCGCTTGCAAGACAGGCGCCGGAACCACTGAGCTAACTCCCCGGCCCGCTTCTGTGATTTCTTTATGTCAGCAGTCTCCCTTGGTAGTCTCTATTGCAGCAGTTCATGAAGGTACTTGTATCACTTCTCAGTGCATGCAGGCTTCCAAAGTTGAGTGTCTTTGGGCTGCACAGAGTTGAACTCTGAAAGCACCAGAGCTTTGGTGACAGCTACCACAATCTCAGTAGAATGGGACATGGAAAGGACTGTCCTGAGGTCCTTCATGGCAAAGCTCAACTGATGGCAAGGATGGTCGCACCAGCAGCCATGACCTTCAAGCTACAGGATGAAACCTGCACCAGTGCCATGGATTTTGCACGTAAGAATGGCTGGAATCTGTGGCACTGGTAGTTGTGCATTCAAGGTTTTGTCACACAAAAGGGACCTTCCCTTGGTCCTGTAAGGAAATTACAATTGGCGGTGGGTCTTATTAGTTGCATTTGTGGGACTAAGATGATGCTTTCCAGGTCCTATGAGAAAAGGAAAGTCTCAGCAGTTGTGGCCTGAAGGAGTGACCTCAACATTCCATAGATCTTTTGAGGCATGTGTGCAGTAACATTTGGAATTGTGGTAGCAGTGTGTATACTCCCAGATATGTAGGATGCTGAGTTGAGCACAAATAGTGCTTGAACTTAATGACATTGCAGTCCTGGACCTAAAGGCCATGGATAAGAATGTTCCTGTTACTCATGACAAGTACTCATCAGGCCAAGGCCATTGGTAATCATTGTCTTGGAGCTTCCAGAACAGTGATGGGACTAACACACACACACCCATTCTAAGAACCAAGCTTGGATGGTGTCGAGGCTTTTTGCACCAGCAGCTGCAGTCCTGAGACCAAGAGTCGGTAGGATGAACACTGGTTCCCATGAGCTGGACACAGACATTGATGAGGACCATAGTCCTTGGTAGTCTTGTTCCTGGAGCTTCAGGACTCAACTGGGAGCTTACTCAGCTCCTGAAAGGCACAGGTGAAGGTATGACTTCGCAATAGGGACTGCAGCCCCAAGGTTATAGTCTGGGGAGGAGACTCAACATGCAAACCACATACAAATAAATTGTAACTCAGGCTTCTGGCCACAGCAACCATTGGTTCTGAAACTTCAGAAAGGTGAAGGGGTGGTCTTCCACCTACTGAGGTACACACAACTCTTATGGTAAGATGGCATATAGCAGTGGTGGTTGTAGTAGTTTGTGTTTGGTGGTGCAACTTGGGAGCAGTGGTTTCATTTCAGACCAGTGAGCCCATGAACTGGATTTAAAGCTTGTGAGGACTGTGGAGTTCTCCTGCTGTTAGGACTGCTGCTATGATCAGGGCTGTGGCACTTTGTAGCTGACCTTTTCCCATGAGGTTGAGTTTCCTGCTTGGGTTGGAGAACTAGGTTGAAGTTGTGAATTCCTTTGTTCTTTTCTCTAAATTATCATAGTGGCTTTCAGTGCTGAATAGTTTACATCACTATTTTATTCATCTCCAGTCTTTGTTTGATTGCTCTCCTTAGAACACAGATCTCCTTTAGTGCTCTGATTGTCCTCTGTGGCAGCACAAACAAGGCACTATTTTGGTACCATCTGGTTTTTTACTTAAATGATACTAGAACTTCTTCTATAATTTCAGGAACCCCACAAAGGTAGGTAGCATTTGTTTAATTGTACCTCCGTTCCAAACACAGTTGCCCTTCCTGTTCTTTCTACCTGGAATATTTTTCTGTCTAAATTTGCAAGGCATCATCTGAGAGCGTTTCCTAAGCCCTTCTCCATCCATCTATCCCAATCTCATATCCTAGCCACTACTACATTATTTCATCATCTTAAGACATTTACTGCATCTGAAATTTTCCCTTAACAATTCTCATTTAATCTGCTTTCCCTGACTAAACACCAAACTGTTCTTGAGAGCAAGGATCTTGACTACAGTCGTCAGCATCTAGCAGGCTTAAAGCAAACCCTCTGTGTACTGTAGGAAAGTTAGCTCTGCCTGGAGGCTGCTTTGGATATTGTTCTAATTCTCAAAATATATTTGAAATACTGCTTTTAGGTCTTCATCAATGTAACATTTTTAAAGCTCGAACTTTAAAATAAAAATGAAGTAGGCATATAAAATATGTATGAGTTTTAACTGAATGGAGTCCAAAAGAAGTCCAGAAATGCTCTACCTTAAGGAATATATGTCTTGTTTAGGTTACTAAAGAGCAGTACTCAGCAAAAAGTTTAAGTACTTGTGTGCTATTATCAAAATCAGCCTTATGAATCTGTATCTTATATGTTCTGCAGACATGAAGTATAAGCACAGGCTTCATGTGACTGTTTGGCTCACCTGGTAAACTGAGCTTTAGAAAGTAGATCAGACCTGAAGTTTTAGGCATATGAGCATCCCAGCCTGCAGATTTCAGAGTGGGCCCCATGTTTTTAGTGCCTGATGGACAAGTGCTGAGCAGCATTCAGCTTCTCACTGCAAACATCATAACCCCTTTGACCCATGGGTGAGTCCACATATAAAGGAGATTAGCAAGATACAGTTTACATTCTCTATTGCCTCTAACTTACCTCCTTATTATTTCTTGGTAAATGTATTAGCCTACCTGACACTTCTCCCAAATGTCTTCAGGAAACCTCCCTCCAAGTTACTTTGGTCATAAGACAGGTTCTGTACCCTATAGGAAGCATGTGATACTCAGATTCCTTAGAAGGCAGGAGCCTAGCTATCTTTAAGAAAAAAAGGGAGGGGGGAATCTTGAAGGGTTATATGAAGATTCAGCAAGATCTTTTTTAGAAAATGGCTCTGTTTTCCAAAAGGAGAACAAGTGCCTCTGCAAGTGGGTCATTTGCTGCCCAAGCAGAACCTCCACTCTGGGACTCCGAGTGTTTTCTACCAGCTACTTTGAGAGCCTCAGCAGAGAATAATCTCACGTTGGAGGCAACACAAAGGTAAGAACTTGCAACCCATCCTCATGGAGGATGACAACCACACACGAGAGTGGTTAGGGAAGAATTACTTCACAGTGGGCTGGACAAGATTTTCTTTTGTACCTACTTTGTGAAAGTCTGGTCTACAGCCATACCACCCTGAGTATATCCAATCTCGACTGAAAGTCTGTAAGTACTTGGGAAGGGTTACCTGGGTAAGTACTGCGCTCTCAGAGTGGGAACAGGGAGCAGCGCTGTCATTATGCTCATCGCTGCACCAGTTAGGATCCAATAGTATAATTTCTGTAACCAGATATGCCACCAGCCTTTCACCTCAGCTGACCCAGTACACATGAGCTGGCACATTTTTTAATAGTTCAGTTTTCACCATCTGTGTATAAGAATGAAGTGTTCTCTGGGCAAGTAAAAATCTAGACTGTTCTTTGGAATGGTGCCATGGTGTGTACTTTTCTGATGTTGTCACTGTACAAAAGAACCAGCTCACTGTGCCCAGAGTCACAATTCAGGGTCCTGTCTAGGTGCTCTGTGCTTTCCTGATTTGAGAATAGCTCTAACCTGTAATTAGCCCAGGAAATGAGCCTGGCATTGGCCTTTAATAAGCAGACTTTTGAATGAATGGGTCAGGCATGCTCTGTTCTGCCCCTGGCTGAGCAACATCTACAGATGCTGGACCAGAAAAGTCCCTGATCAGGTAGTTCCAGGGCTGTTTTATTTCTAGTTCCTTCTATAAATGGCCCAGTCTGTAACTATAAAGGAAAAGGTTACCCTTGGTCTTGGGCTACACTCATCATAACCTGACTCTTGCCCTTAAAGTATTTTGAGAGCCAAGCTAATGCTATTTCTAAATGATGGTGAGAGAAGCTAACAGTGTCTCCCTAAGAAAGCAGTCCTGAATACCTCCCGTGGATATGAATCTGATGCAGAGCTGCGTCAAGCCAGTCTCACCTCAGAACTGGTGCTGCAAACAACACAGCATCAGACCCATGCTTGCAACAGAGCAACAAGATGTGGCCATAGTCCTCTCCAGACAATGGTAAAAGCAGCAATCTGGAGTCCTTAAAGTGGCAGGCAGTGCTGAGTCTGCTGGCTAGGTCACTAAGTAGTTCCCTGTGGGTCTTGGTCTTCAAGAGTCATGGAGCTGTGTATAGAAGTAGTGGTAGGACAACAGATGCTTAAGCTATCCTGAAGATCTGCTGGAGGTGAGAAAACTACAGGTGGGTGTTTTGTCAGCTGTTAGGAATCTACCTCCATTTCCCTATTCCTGTCCATCCCAACATCCCATCTGGAAGGTTCCTTACCAAGTAGTACAATGTTGGAATAATCTGGAGTTTACAGCATATGCCCAGCAGAGCTGCAGCATTATCTGGCATTTCTGCAAGAGTAAAAAAATCATAGTCAATGTCAAAAAAAGTTCATAGGGAACACAACCAGCTCATAAATGTTACCCAATTTATATTTCATTATTTTACCACCAGCTGGGCAAAAGAAGTGCTTGGTAATTGTTAAATACACAAATGAATGGTATTGGCAGCAAAGACCTTTTTGAAAACAAATTAGGAATCCAGGCACTAAAGAATATTCCGAGACATCTGAAGAAGAGTGGCAAGTCTCTGGAAGAAGAGTATCTGCATGGAAAAGCAGAAAGTCCTGTGATCTGGTAATAAAAGAGAGACGTCCAAGCCTCTCTACATACCAGGGCTGTGATGTAGGATATGCCTGCTTCCTCATCTCACTGGCCATTAGTTCTTTGGTGTTTGGGCACACAGCAGAGCACTGCATAAACCACAAAGGGCTCCCTCATGTCGCTGGTTATTCGCAAGAGGAAGGTTCGGTGAGGCCTGACTGAGGAGTGATATAACCAAACGACTGAGAGGGGAGCTGCACCAGAAGGGGCCTGCCAAGCCCTAGGGAAAGGAAATGCAGGCCAGTATCTTCAAAATGGATATAACATACCTCCCAAACCAAAATAAATGCAGATCCTGAGAGGCGCCCAATCCCTAGGGTGCAACCTTCGAGCTGCAAGGTCAGTCACTTGCTGAGACACCTGGCTCAAGAACTCACACCCTCCATTACTAGACTTACTTAGACCTGGTGAGGACAGTACAACATGTCTTATTCTCAAGGGGGTGAAGACTGCTAAAATGAAGGGACAGTGCCAAAGGATAATCTGTTAGAGAGCCCTTAACTCTGCTTTCAAATAATACATGGGCATTTGCTACTCTGAAGATCTTCAACTTTCCATGCATTCTCCAGGAGGCCTTAGCCCAAATCAGGAAGCCAGGATGAAGTGTCTCTGTGGTCTAGCTGGGGAAGACATGGCACCTGGCCAAGCCACTATCCCAGTCATCTCATGTGTTGGTTTCATTCCCTTGCTTTCCAGGGGGCTCCTGACCCTCGTATGATCATCATCTGCACCCCTTATTCCCAGATATACTCTAGGCCCATATTACTCAACACTATTTTGAGCATGGTACTGGATGCCAGTGCACAGCAATGAAAGAACTGCATCTACACTGCAGAGCTTACTGCCTACTTTTACTGCTTATGGCCTGGAATAGGAGAAGCCTATCCAAGAGTCGAAGACGCTCAAGATAGAAAGTCCTGCTTCATTCACACTTGTATCTCAGACTCTGCATCACCTCCCAAGTCTTATCCACCTTGCACTGGAAAGGAAGGACCTGTATGTACCAAACCTTCCAGTTGTATCTGCGTCCCCAGAGCATGCAGAGGAAGCGGCACAGTTTCAAAGCTGATGGCAGCCGTTTCATCTTCTTTTCTCTTTGTCCATACCTGCTAGTGCACTGACCAGGAAGTAGGCAGTGGCAAAGAGTTTCTGGTTGCTGACTTCATCCTCAGGGCTAGGACATGGCCCTTGTATCCTGCATCCCGCCAGCTGCAGGAAGGACATGAGTTCCTGCTGCTGAGAGGGTTTTAGCTCCTCCACTGTCAGCGCTGCCTGTGGGGACCAGAAGCCATCAGCCATGTCATCACACTGCAGGGGAAGAAGGAAAGGATGCTGTAGTGTAGCCAGAGGCCCACAAAGTACACCCCAACCTGGGGCTTCTGCCCTACCAAACACACTGCACAACATGTATCTGCTCCCATGTAAAGCACAATGCAGGGCCTTCTCTATGTGTTAATGCTGCTTACCCACAGGTGCAAATTGCCCTGAAAGGAAGCAGTAAGCTGACATTTGCCCAAGTACTACATTTTTATGACGAGGTAAGGAGGCAGAAGGGAATTATTGCTGGGGAGACCCAGACAAGAGCAGTCCTTTGGGCTACACCAGAGACAAGGGACAAGTGGTTACACACCCAACTGGTAACACAAAGCATCATCCCTTCATGGGCCGCAAGTTCTAAACACATAGTTCTCCTAACCTGGCACATTCCCAGCCAACCTAGGCAGCCTCTTCGTCCCCAAAGAGGGAGTGCTGTGGTGCCTTGGCCAGGCAAGCCACTCCCACCACAGCCCCCATTTCTGGATCTACCTTGACAGCCTGCCCTCTCCCACTCAGCAAGCATGCTCCTCCAACACCTCCTGACAGGGCAGCAATGCTCTCATCACAGAGCACAAGCCTGACATTTTCCTTTTAGGAGTTATTTTAGGAAGCAAACAGCCTTTTAAAATATTTGTGTTCTCCCTGGGGCTAAGCTCAGCACCCTACAGAACACAGAAGTTTCCTGGGCTGTTGCACTATTTCAGCAAGTGAAGGTTCCATGTCTGGTGCCTAAACTCAGCACAATCTAATCTCAAGAGTGAGAAACACTGTAAATGCTTTCTTGGAAACCATAAATTAGTCAAACAGTTATTACAACTCTCCTATAGAAAGAGAAAAAACTATAGACAGAAAAGTTTGCTAAAACCCTCGCCTTTTTAAGTGTGAAAAATCTGGGCATTTGGAAGACTACTGCTGGTGCGTCCCTCATCATTTGCACAACTAATAGTTAAGGAACTCACTTTTCCAGAAAATGCTGCTGCTGCTAAACAGAAGGATGCAAGGCCTGCTCCTTGAGCTTAACAGAACAGGTTTACTTGGACCCCACCACATAGCCTCCCTGTTGTGGGTTGGATAGCCCCCTAAAAATGTGTTTGTATGTGATCTTATTTGCCATAGGTGTTGCTGCAGATATAGTTAAGGTGAGGATCTTAATATGATTATCCTAAACTGAGGTGGGTTCTGGGTCCGGTGATGGTATCTGTACAAAAGACTAAAAGAGAAGCCAGCCCTAGTGATGCAGGCCTATAATCCCAGTACTGTAGAAGTCTGAGGCAGGGGGAATACAAGTTCAAGCCCAGCCTGGGTAATTTAATGTCTTAGAAGTCTGTCTCAGAGTTAGAGGGCTGTATCTCAATCCAGTTCAAAGGCCCTGGGCTCAATCCCAAATGCTAAAAAAAAAAAGTACAGGACAAGATATTCAGAGGGAAGAGCATATGTAGACAGAGCAGAAACAGAAGCGATGCAGCCACAAGCCATGGATGTCAGGAGCCATCACATGCTGCAGGTCACCAAGAAAGATTCTTCCCTGGGTCTTCCAAAGGGAACGGGACCTACCAAGGCCTTGATTTCTCACTTTGGCTTCTAGAATTATAAGAAAATGTCTGTGTTTTAAGCCCCAACTATGCTGTCATTTGTTGCAGAAGCCTTAAGAAACCATACATCCTGTCTCCCTGATGTCAGCTACCTTTCTGCAGTTAGAAAATTAAAGATCTGTAACTAAGAATGAAAGCAGACAAGGTTTAAGGAAAAACAAGATGGGAAAACCTCAGATTTGTTCTAGTTCAAAGCCTCGGCTGTGGCCCATGCACCTCTGTATGAGCCAGGTGAGAAGGCTGCCCGCAGAAGTCCCCGTCTCACCACTTGCTCCAGGACCACCAGGAGTTCCTCGTCCAACAGAAGCGCCTGCAGGAGGCCGCGCAGAGCTGTCTGCTGCTGCACTGGCAGCTCTGTGAAGGGAAGGAAATTCCTCTCCAGTGGCAGAGTCGCTGTGAAAACAGAGCAGACCAAGTGTTACAGCTCGCACTGTGGACAGTGCCACCTGCTTCTCATGGCTAAATGTCACCAGCTGTCTCAGATATTCCCACCCACTGTCAGTCAGTCAGTCATGGAACTCAGAATAAAGGACACAGAGGTAAACAGCATCCTTCATGTTTTACTGTAACCAGGAGAACTGTACAGGAAGGGAAGAAAGAGAAGAGAAGGCCCAGTTTTATACTTCAGACTTTGCACTTCTCTGACAGTTTGCTACATATTAAGAAATCAACTTGTAGAATCTTCAGTCTCCTCTTTAGTATGACTTCCGCAAAATTAAATTCTCAAGACTGAATTACTACACGTAAGCCTCCTCTTATGATGCTTTAGAGCCACACAAATTCCAAAATGCACATTTTTTTCATGCCCTTTCTCGAAATACATTGCGACTTCACATCCTTCAGCCTTCCTGCACTGCACGTGTTTCAGAGGCTGGCACCCTGACTTCATGGCAAACTCGGCTCTTCCCCTTTCCCTCCTTTTCTCTTCCATATACGTGCACTTGCGCATGGAGTCCCTTCAGCCGTGCTACTCAGACTGCCTGCAGGATGCTCAACAATCTCTCCCCTTCTAATGCTCTTCTCTTTCCTGTTTCTTTTTCTAAATGGATTATCAGATGCTTCTAGTAAATTAAGCCCAGCTGAAATTTTTTAAAGAGATTTGATAAAACAGTGCTTTCATACACATAGCTGCATACCAATAATACAGATGTGTTACTTCTGCAGATCTCAGATAGCAGCAGTTATAGAAAGCCCCATAAAGACACATAATTTCAGTAATCAACATATTAAAAACTTCTCATAAGCACAGCTAGGCTTCACCAGCCTGAAGAAAAGAGCTGTCCTTTTCAGTCTAGGATATGGGATATAACCACCAAACTGAAGGGTCAACTCGAAGGACAGGCTCCCAGAGACGGATGCACTAAGAAAGCCACCAGGCACTTGTCAACTCCAGGCAGTGTAGCTCAAGGGTGTGCAGTAGCTGCACTGCTACCCCAAACGTGGCCAGTAGTCCCGTTCAGCTACCTCCCAGGGAGACGCTGCAGGCTGGGCCTTCATTTCCTCATCTCTAACTTACATAGCTGCACTCGGGACTCACTAAAGACTCACTGAGGAGTCTTTCTAACCTTCTGTGCCAAGACAACTTTTTAAACCACAACACGCTGTGCAGAGAACTGCTGCAAGTGCCTCACAAGTCCTGCCCCTCCTCTGCAATGGCACCGTGTGGCTCATCCCAAGTGGACACAGAGCCTCCGAGAGAGCACTGTGCAATGCTGTTGAAGCATGTCTTGTCTTGGCAGTGAGGCCTGGAATATGATGAAGCAGGTCCAAATCCTGGTTCTCTATCCCTGCAGACAATGAGAGAAAACCTCAGGCCCTGAACTGCTTCTCTCCTCAATCTCCAGCCTCCACCCTGTCTTCACATGTCACTGGAGCTGGTGTCACTGAGATCCAAGAGAAACTGCTGCTGAGTGGGCCAGGCTCAGAGGCAGAGTCACCCTCTTTCATCGGAAAGACCGTGTTTTCCATGGTCCCTCAGGAGTCACTGATCCTGAAGAGCACACCATATCTTGAGGACCTGTGTTCAATTAGCCATCCAACTAGCCACAGCCCACTCTGGTGGCAGTACCTTGATTTAAAACATGCAACAGCCCATCCTGGGAAGATGTCCCATGCCTGGCATCTGGCACGTCCATGAAAACAAACTCCCGACAGTCCAAGTAGTCGAGATAGACAGGGTCAGATCTCCGTTCCTGCTCAAAGCCACCATGCTTCTCGTGGAGGAGGCAGAATTCTGCAGTACACAGGAAAAGGACAAGCCAGGCCCAAGGTTGGGCCAGCCATGGCATGTGTTAAGACCAGCCATTACCTTGTTTGGATCCATCCCTGTCCCCATTCCCTGTGTGCACACTTCTGCACACACACCTACGTCTCTGGGCTCAGTACTGGGCCACTTCCTGCAAATACAGAAGCAGTGGCTGTTCTTCATGTGAAACTCGGGATATATTTTCTGAAATGCAGGAAGTAATCTTTCCTATTCTGAAAAACTAATCAGACAAATGAAACTCACCGTGTATAAAACAAATGAAGAGATTTAAACACAACAATATTAAAGAATTATCATCAGAGCTGGCAGTGGTGGCACATGCCTGTAATGCCAGCACTCTAGTAAGCTGAGGAAGGCATGAGTTTCAGCACAGCTTTGGCAACCTCCCAACTTAGACCTGTCTCAAAATAAGGAATAAAGACTAACAATGTAGCTCAGTGCAAAGACCCTGGGTTTAATCTCCAGTGCTTATCTACATAAATACATAAATAAGTAAATAATAGTATATCTAGGTATATTTATAGTTACAAGCAATTATATAGTTATGTTTGTAAAAAGTCCTAACTTTTTATTAATAAAGAGAATGATACACTGCAATAAAAAGGAACCACTTATTTCTGCAATTATCTGAATAAATCTCACATTCCCTTGAGTGGAAAAAAAGCCAGGCTCAAAAGATTCTTTCTACATAATCTTTCTTTCTACATGTATTTTATACTAAGGCAAAACTAGTGTTTTTTAGAAACATTATAATGCCTAGGATTCACTTCAGAATAATCCAATGGGAAAGTCAGAAAAGAGCTCCTTACAGAAGCTGGTCAGTAACTTCACTGTAGTATTCACTACATCCCATAATAACTCAGCCAAGAGAGCTAAGCTGTTAATAAAAAGCTGTTACTATATTTTGATATGCAAAAGGGCAGTAAGTGAGCTCAAGATTCAAAGTTCTCTTTATGCTTCTATTTCACAATTCGAATCCTTAAGTAAAGGCTAAGGAATTAAAAACTGTGGGGCCAGGGATTTAGCTCAGTTGGCACTGCACCTACCATGAAAGCACAAGTACTACAGTTTGATCCCGGTACCGCCAAAAGAAAAAAAAAGTGCTGTGGCCTTATAACCAAAGACAGATTAATAAAAATAAAGCATATAAACCCTTTTTCTATAAGTTGTACATGTCACAAAAGCCTCCATAAGGGACTTTGGGTCCAAGAAAGTTATGACCAAGAACTCATATCCTAAAGTGTGACAAGGGCTGGAGTTGTCGAGAATCCCACGGAACAGTGTGAACCGTCATGCTGTGGACCCAGCAGGGCAGAGGGGAGACGGCAGAGGGTAGGCACCTCTCACATGAGGCTGTCACCTTTGGGAGCAGGCTTAAAAAGTCCCTTCTAGCTCTGCTCCCCTGGTTCACATCAGGGTATCAGAGCTCAGAGTGACCTTCCCAAGTCAGCCTTCATGGTCTTCTTTACACTGTTTCTTGCATAGCTTACCTTCTCAGCCACTGTCCCAGGAACTCGGAGGAGTTGTGGGAACAGGCAGGTGCAGACACAAAGCCCCACTTCACCTCCAGTGTTGTAGGAGACTGTACATCATGGGGCAGAGCCCTGTGCTCCCCTATATCACTTAGACAGAACCCGGAGAGAGCAAACTCTCAGGTTACCCACACTGGAACAAATCCCTCACCTTAAGGAGTTTTGTGGTGTCTTGTCCTACCATCACGGTAGGAGGGACCCAGAAAAGGCTTTGTGGACAAAGCAGTGCCCAGGTAGCCATATTTAGTTCACTGGGCAGATGGGGTGGCCCGGCAGGGCTCAGAGATCAGAGCGGGGAGGTTTTCCAAGACAGTGGTTAAAAAGGAGGGGATCTCTGGGTGCTGGTGATGAGTGGGAAGGCTTCAGAGACACACCTGCAGCAGACTTCACTACTGTAGGGACAGAGGGAACCACAGGGTTTGAGAAGGTGAATGAAATGATCAGACTTTCATTTTAAAAACACAGATCAGCTCCATTGCTTGGATAGATCAGATGGGGCAAGACTCAGAGAGAGACTCCAGAGTGGTGGGCAGAGCGGGGCAAGGTACTGGTGTGGGCTGGTGGGACAGCAACGGAGGCAGATCCGAGGGCCAAGCAGGAAACAGCTTCTCAGCCTCGGGGCAAAGCTTCAAAGCACATATGCGAAGGACAAAGGCAAATACCAAACTACAAAAGTGCAGGGCTAAAGTCTAAAATGAGAATACATGTTTCCATTTGGCTGTCAGTGTTCCCATGGAGCAGAGCTGTTGAAGAAAGAGTGTTCTCACAGTCATGGGTGGCTGAGAGCCAGTCGGCCAGACAAGCAAAGGTCAGGGCCCTTCACATTTCAAAAGATGGCAGGGCCTGTCCAGTGCTCCCACAAGAGGGCTTGCTGCTGGTTTATGAAGCTGAATCAGTACATTCTGTGGTGAGAGGACACAAAAATACAGGTGGGCATGAAAAGAAGTGGACAAGCAGAGCTGGTGTACAATCAGTGCATCCCCCAAACAGGCTGGCCACGGGTGTGACACTAAGCACAGAAAGAGGACCGTGAGAAGCCTAGGCAAGGTGTGGGAAAGGAGTGACCAGATATTCCCAGGGCACCCTCTCACAGAGGGTGATGATTTTCAAAGATAGAGGAAGTCAACAAAGATAAAAGCCTTCAAATTGAAATGCAAACGAGAACCATGCCCTAAAAGGTAGTGTGGAAAGAGAGGAAAGATTCCCTTCTGGAGACCCAGGCCAACACCGGGAGCTGCAGGCAGGGGAAGGAGCTCGCCCAGCTACGCCCACAGCCACTGACGTGTCCTCGAAGTGCTCACGGTCATCCTCTGGTAGAAGCCAAGATTTCAAAGCCTTGCAAAAAAGACACATATTTACAGGGATCTAGATATGGGAACAGTATGTTGACAAAAGAATGGATCCAGAAAATATGGTGCATAAGCACAATGAAATACTACTCAGCCATAATACAGAGTGATAACTTGCCATCTATGACAATTGGATGAATCTGGACAACACTATATGCCAGATACAAAAAAACCAACACTGTATATATCATACTCATGTGCAACCTACAAGAGCCAAACTCACAGAAGCACAGAGTACAACAGTGTTTGCCTGGGGCTGGGAAGTGGAGGAAAAGGGGAGATGGAGATGCTGGGTATCAGTCATGAGAATCTAACATACACCTTGGTGACAACAGTTAATAAATAATAACATGTTGTTAGCATCACTTAGGACCCAGCTCCCCAACAGAAGAATAAAAAGAGAAACTATGGTTACATCTGCATATGGAATACTGCTACTCATTCACTAGAAAGAATGAAATCTTATCATTTGAGACAACAAACATAAGCCTAGAGAAATAGAAAGACAAACATGACAAGACTTTCTTCATATGTGACATCTGAAATCTGACCTGGCAGGAAGTACAGTGGATTGGAAGGGGTCGAGAAGAGGGAGATAGACAGATACAAAGTCACAGCGTGGTAGGACGAGGCCTTGGTGTTCTATGCATGGATGGGGATTATACTTAACAACAGAGTGCCCGGTATTTCAACTATCTAGAAGTGTTTGAATGTTCTCACCACAGAATGATAAATGCACAAGGTGATGGATATGCTAACTACCTTGATTTAATATTAAAAGTATACACATCCACATGCATTTATAAATACATACAGTTAATAAGGCCAATGAAGTATTATATTCTTTGTTTGCTAAGAGCATAGATCTGAAATGTTCTCTTACATACCTCACAAATGGTAACTGTGCAAAGTGATGCTATCTGAAGCAGCTGGATTATGGCAAGCTCCAGTGTATATAACATCAAATCATCAAGTTGCACACTTTGAATATTCACAGTGTTTGCCAATTTTACCTCAGTAAAGTAGGGGAAAGGGGACGTACTGACCCTTGACCACCAGCAAGGGATCAGCGCCGGACTGAACCCCACCACCAGTACACATGCTAATGCCGCATGTCAGGTGCTGACACCAGGGACAATTCAATCGCCTTCACAAGGCAGTTGTTTGGGAGACAAGTCTTTGATGGAGTAAGAATAAAATGATAGTGATGAACCTGCCTGCGATGAGACACTTAGAAACCACGTGCCTAAAGGACAAGGGTCACAGTCCCGGGGTTCTTGCCATTCCAGGTGTCCCTCAGCTGCTTCTCTAGACCAGTTTCCTAAAACTTCCACCTTCACTTTATGAAAATCATTTCCGCTCCCCAACGGATAGGCTGCTCCACCTAGAGAGAGAGGGAGGGTCGGTGGTTTCATTCCATGCCTCTGCAGATCCCTAACTGCCCATGAGCTTACCGAGGTCACACCAGGACACCCACTGTGGTCCTCTGTCCTTCTAACCAAACGGTGTGGGGACACACCTGTGTGGGCGCAGGGATGACAAAGTGATCTCATGAAAGACTCTCTCATCTTTATCCCACTGCACTGAAATCTAACAGAGTAAGGGCCAGACACAACACAAGCCATGCATAGTCTATCGTGGCACAAATTTTTACAACTGTTCTGTAAAATGCCAAGGGGCACTACAGTAGAGAGGAGAGCAACAAGCCCACATGTACCCACTAACCAGCTTCATGGACTGTCACAACTGCCACTTCTCTTTACCTCCACCTCCAGCTGACATTCCACTCATATCCATCTTGGAAGCAAAACAGACATGTTACCATTTCAACTCTGAATTTCACTATGAATCTCTAAAGGAAATTGTTTCATAAACCTAACTATAATACCATTATACCTAAAATGGTAGCAAGATTTGTTATGTTGCTCATTTATGTCCCCAAAACCAGCCAGACAATTTTCCTGGGTTCAAGATAACCTCTCTCCATGAAGACCAAGAAGGAAGTAGCCTTGAGTATATGAGAAGAATGGACAGTAGCAAAACTGAAGGCCTTATTTTCTTCAAGTGATAAGAATGACATACTTGTGATCAGCAGGGGAAAGTCAAATTCAACAAACCAGTTTTACATGAGGAAAAGCAAGATAGAATAGCAATGTTAGGGATAAGATTAATAGCTGAGGTGAAGCCAGCCATAGTGCACACACCTGTAATTCCAGCACTCTGGGAGGCTGAGGCAGGAGGATCACAAGTTTGAACTTAGCCTGGGCAACTTAGCAACTCTGACTCTCTTTCAAAACAAAAAGTTGAAAAAACAGACAGGACTGGAGATGAAGCTCAGCAGAATGGCCCTGGCTCACTCCCCAATACTGAAAAAAAAGGCAGACTAGTAAATGACTGCACTTTCTGTGCTTCACCTAGTTTTAACATGTTCCCACCTGTTTGAAACACTGATGGTCCATACATGATAGTCCCATTCGGTAACGTGTACCTCTGGTGGTACAAACGGATCTGTCCACTTTACCAGCCTTTTTATTAATAAAGTTAATAAAAAGCCACGTGTTGGCATAGTCATGTAGGTACCAGCAACAAGACATACAAGGCAGATGTAAGACATACAAATTACGACCCAGTGGTACACGTGTAGTCCTTGCACCAGTCTTTGAGGGACTGTCTTTCCTCTTCCAAGTGTGAGGAGCTTAAACTCAGCACAACCAACAGCCTTCCTGAGATCTCACAGGAGGGTGGGGGCTGAGGCTGCCACCTGGTCTGTCTCAATTGTAGAGCTCACATCTTATCCCTCTGCCTATCCTGATATCTGGGAGAGACAGGAGCAATGCCCCTGAGTTTTCCTTACCCACACCCCAAGCCTGTCCACCTTGTGTAGGGACCTGGCCACAGGACACTCCTGAGCTCTTCTGCCAGCTCTTCCCTCTCTCCATAGCCCCAGAGCAGAGGGGGATCCTCTGCTCTTCAAGGTGTACCTGAGGAGCACGATGGGGCCCTCAGCATCTTTAGAAGTTGGCACTCACCAAACTGGCCGTCCTGTTTCACATATAACTCGATGATGCCATAGGCAATGGTGGTGGCAGCCGGGATCTCCAGCACCACACTGGAGTCCTTGATGAGGTTCCCCTCCTCCATCGCCGACACCTGCGGATGACAGCACACACTCTCACCTGGGTCACACCTTCCCTGCTCCTTTCTGCCTCCCCATGTGGCCAGCCTCTGCCTTGTACATAAGGATTCTGGGGACACAGCCACAAAACTGGGGTAGTGGGAAAAGATGAGCCAGCTGGCACAAGGAAAGATTTCATCCTTATTGGCATCAGGAGATATTACACATAGACAGTGGCCAACTTGGTGGCATAAAGGTGAGATTCCAGCATATGGGATATGGGGAGGATCAGTGCTCCGTGTAAAATAAAGGTAAGTGATATACCACATAACTCCGTTTCAGTCGACATCAGACCATATAAACCAAAGAGGTCTGATGCTATAATTAATGGAGCCAAAAAAACTCCTGCCCCTAGTGACTTCAAGCCATTTCAACATGGCTGCATGATGTATTGCTCTTGTGCTTGTGGTGGTACTGGTTTCAGATCTACAGCCAACCCATCAAATAAAAATACAGTACACACAATCGTGGACAGTACAGAGTACTTGGTGCTGACAGGTACTGTTACTGTTCATATATTCCCTACTGCTACTCATGAAAAATGTGCTAGGACGCAGGCACATCACATCGGCGGCACCTCACGCATCCTCTCTGGGAGCCTCTTGACAGTTTCCAGCAGCCCCACCGAATGACTGCGCTGCAACTTCCAGGTCTGTGTCAGCACGTGTGGTGATGTCTGCACCACAAAACCAGCCAGGATGCGTTTCTCAGAGCACAGTGAAGTGACACACGGCTGTAAGATCAGGTCAGATTCCAGTTTCCTTCACACAGGAAAACAACTTTGAAATCCCAGTGAAAACCCAAAAGGATTTTGTGGTGGTGAATGCCTGTAAACCCAGGAAGCTGAGGCAGAAGATCACTGCAGCGTTGAGGCCAGCAGGTACCATACTGAGTTCAAATCCAGCCTGAATTACAAAGTGAGACCTTGTCTAAAAAAAAAAAAAAAATCTGCCCTTCTTACAATGCCTTGGGGTAAGGACACTGAGAGCTATTTGTTGGCCAAACAATGGAGACCACAAAACTACTTTTAGCAACTCAGTCTTGCTCAGAGTATGTCACTTTGGATCAAGAAACAGTGGGACAGCTTCAGACTCAGCCTGGACTCTCATGGTGACCATAGGCCAGAGTATCCCAGGCAACCTGAGCCATCTCCTGCCTGCTACCTCTGTCCCCACTGCTGTCCATCCAGGCCACATGTTGATATCAAAAAGCCTTAGCTCCAGACTACCTCCACCCGACATTTTGATTGTCCAAAAAAAGCCAGACAGCACCCTAGAAAGAAAGCTCTAAGAAAATATAAGGCACCATCTCTTGAAAAGTGGCAGAGTAGTGAATGGCAGCAAAACTAAATCTGAGATCTGGAATCCAGACTTCATGAAGAAGAAAAAAAAGAGTAGATCAATGGGAATCAGAAAGGAACTGATAGGAATACTAGGAGCTCCAGAGAAGCTGGAGAAATGGACCACATTGCGGAGAAAAGACCTAAGCATTTTAGAAGCTGAGCTCATGGGAAGCTGCCACCACAAATGCAAGGAAAGCACCTGGCCACCAGCTCCAGGGAGGACCAGGCCCCAGGAGGAGTGTGGTTTTGCTCCAAAGTGACTCCTACACAGTGGGCAACACCAGAGAGGAAATCCTGCCTGGCAGCTGTCATACTGCCACCAAGTGCTTAATCAGGTGCCATCAGGCAGGGGTTGATTATGTACATCCAGGATCAGAACAACTGCAAGACAATTTCACTTCAAGTTTCCAGGGTTAACTCTCCCAAAGTAACTAGAGGACAGACAGTCACAGAAGTTAGCTATGGATAGGGGCCGAGGAATTAGCTCAGTGGTTCCGGCGCCTATCTCGCAAGCGCAAGGGCCCGTGTTCAATTCTCCAGAAACCACATACAATACTGAGCGTGGAGACTCACGCCCAGCAGCAACCAGTACCACACACCACAGTGCCAGGAGTGGTGGCTCACGCCTGTAATCCCAGCACTCGGGAGGCAGAGGCAGGAGGATTGCTGTGATGTGAGTTGGAGGCTGAGCTTAGGGCCAGCCTGAACTACAAAGCGAGACCCTGTCCCACAAAAAAAAAAAAAAGAAAGCTAGCTGTGGACAGACAGCTAGCTGACAGCTGCCAGGCAAGACAGAGAACCCTGGATAATTTCAAGCTCAGGCCAGGAAGGACACAGGTTCCGGCCCATTGTGAGAATCCAGACTGGGCTTGTGCTGGACACGAAACAGCAGGATTGGAAAGTACCACTTTCAGTTGCAAATCCTTGCCCTGCTGCCTACAACCAGCACAGAGCTGAGGTCTAACTGCTTTTCCCATCTACCAAAGTGAGCAAGGACAAATCAACAAATGTAACACAGGTACCTCACGTTAACAGAAGCAAGGGAAAAATCACATGCTCATTGGAAGAAGCCTGATAAAATTCAACATCCATTCATGATAAAAAAAAAAAAAAAAAAAAATCCTGAAGAAAACAGGTAGAGGAACCCTGAGGAAGCAGGTTCTTATCTCAGTCTAATAAAAGTCATTTATGCAAATCAATGACCAGCATCATATTCATGTGGAGAAGCTGAAAGATTTTCCCTCTAAAATTAGGAGCAAGGGCCGGAGATTTAGCTCGGTGGTTCCAGCGCCTGTCTTGCAAGCGCAAGGACCCGGGTTCGATCCCCGGTAACCACATACCTATACTGGGCGTGGAGACTCACACCCAGCAGCAACCAGTACCACATACCACAGTGCCGGGCGTGGTGGCTCACTCCTATAATACCAGCACTCGGGAGGCAGAGTCAGGAGGATTGCTGTGATGAGTTTGAGGCTGAGCTCAGGGCCAGCCTGAACCACAAAGCGAGACCCTGTCTCAAAAAAAAAAAAAAAACCTAAAATTAGGAGCAAGACAAGGATGTCCAGGTGCCGGTTATTACCACTTCTATCTAATGTAGTTCTCAAAACATTAGCCAGAGCAGTTGGGCAAGAGACAGAAATAAAAGATACCTATGGAAAAGGAAAAAGTCAAATTATCATTATTTGCAGTGACATGATCCTCTACATAGAGGACCCAAAAAACTCCACCAAAAGACTCTTAGAATAACCAATTTTAGTAATGTAGCAGGATACAAAGTCAAGACTCAAAAATCAATAGTGTTTCTGTATACCAATAATAAACTCAGCAAAAAGAAATAAAGGAACAAGGTCATTCACAACAGCCTCAAGGAAAATAAAATACTTAGGAATTAACCTAACCTAGAAAATGAAGGAGCTCTACAGCGCTCTTCAGAGCTCTCTGAAAAAAGGAGATCAGAAAGGACAACAGAAAATGCAAAGATAACCCAGTTTCTGGACAGCCAGAACTAATATAATTGAAAGATCATACTTATAATACTGATATAAAGATTTAACACCATCCCAATCAAAATTCCAACAGCATTCCTCATAGAACCAGAGAAGGCAATCCTGAAACTCCTCCGGAAAACAATCCTGGGCAACACGAAAAGGTGGGAGGAGTCACGTTCCAGACCTGCCATTCCACTATGATGTTACAGTGCTAAAAGAAGCATGATATTGCAAAAGAAAAGACATATGGCTCAGTGGAACAGAACTGATAAAGCTGAAACAAACCCAACCACATTAAGCTACATCATCTTTGACAAAAGTGCTGAAAATTTACACAGGCAGATAGTCTCTTTAACACAAGGTACTAAGAAAATTAGCTATCCACAAGCAGAAAATTAAATCTACACCTATATCTCCACCCATACTAAACTAAAATCAAAATGGATAAAAGGTCTAAATGTTAAAACTGAAACATTAGTTTCCTGAAAGATAAAATAGGTAAAATTCTTTAAAGACTTCAGATAAAATAGGTAAAATTCTATAAATTAGACACAACCAAAGATTTTCTGAACAGAACCTCAACAGCACAAGAAATAACATCAATAGGGCTCAGTGGTTCTGGTGCCTGTCTTGTAAGAGCAAGGACCCGGGTTCGATTCCCCGGTAACCACATAAAATACTGGGTGTGGAGACTCACCCCAGCAGCAACCAGTACCACGTACCACAGTGCCAGGCATGGTGACTCATGCCTGTAATCCCAGCACTCGGGAGGCAGAGGCAGGAGGATTGCTGTGATGTGAGTTTGAGTCTGAGCTCAGGGCCAGCCTGAACTACAAAGTGAGACCCTGTCTCAAAAACAAAAAAGAAAAAGAAAAGAAAACAAATAATATCAGCAACCGACACAAGACCATATCAAATTAAAAAGCTTCGGCAAGCAAAGAAATCTACTAACAGAGTGAAAGACAACCTACAGAATAGGAAAAAAAGTTTGCCAGCTATATATAAAGAACTCACAAAATTAGACTCCTCCCCCAAAACAAAGACTCAATTTTAAAAAAAATGGGCATATTAAAGTAAATAGATGTTTCTCAGAAGAAGCATAAATGGCCAATGAGTACTTGAAAAAACCATTCAACACTTCTGGCCATTAGAGAAACGCAAATTAAAACAACATTGAGATTCCATCTTATTCCAGAAAGAACAGCTACCATCAAGAATCAAATAATAACAAATGCTGGTAAAAGCTGTGAGGAAAAAGGAACCCTTTTACACTGTTGGTCAGAATGCAAACTAGATAACTGCTTTGGAAATCAGTTTGGAGATTCATTCGAATCAGCTATGCCTCTTCGAGGCCCTTGAGGTGGCAACAAATCTGATGAAAGTCGGGAGCTCCACATCCCCAGGATCCTCTCTGAAGGATCAGCCTCTGTGAAGGAAGGCAGCCCACACATCCTCGAGCGCCGGATCCAGCCATGACCGAAGCCGACTGCCCCCTAAATGTCTCCACTGCACAAGCTGATAAATTCACATCACTGAAGCCAATTTGAGCTGTATTTCTATTAATGTCTTACAATAAGAGTCCTGACTAATGAAGGCATCGCCTAAAAAGGCCCCAAACCACAGTCCCCATGGCCTGGACAGGACTGGCTCTCGCGGGCTTGACTCATCCACGCCAGCCAGACACAAACCTGCACTATCTTGGTTTGGATCCCCACCATGCCGCCGCACTTCTCCTCAGTCTGAACGTGCTCCGATATCACACACTTCTGAGTCGTCACGATCTTCTGCGTCAGGACACACAGGACCTCGTTCTTCCTCTCCAGCACTTGTTGGAGCACAGGGTCTTTCAGGTTTATTGTTCTGAAAAATAAAAATGGCCACGAGTGGCCTGGTCTCCTCTTACACAGCTGGTGGCTGAGAAGGGAACATGTGACAACCAGCCTGTTGATTTCCTGGGGATGAAAAAGGAGACAGGTCACCCAGAAAGGCTTCAACTCAACTCTCCTGAGGCCACAACAGACCAGCTTTCCTCAGGCTGCACACTAGAGGGAAGGACATTCTCAGTTAAACAAAGCGCTGGTTCCAAGGAAGAGGAAAAGCCAACCATCCCCCAGGGAACAGCAATCCATCTGCCTTGGACCCAGAGGGCTGAGAGGTGACAGACACCAGAGCTGGAGCCCAGGAAGCACAGGGACCTTATGGGGGCGGGGACAGAACAGGCTTCTCGCACAAGTAGACCTCCATTAAGATGGAGCTTCTTAGCCTGGCAGTAGGAAAAACATGTAACCTCTAAGGGTTTTTATATCACTTCATGCATCGAGAAACTGGACTTCCCCCGGTCACCCCCAACCATCCCCAGACAAGAAATTCAGCTGCATTTCAATAACAGGCTACATTCTATGTGCAGAAATGATTTTGCAGTTACAAGCAAATGATGAAATAAAAGCTCTTTGGAGTCACTTTCAGTACTGTCTCTAAGCAGTGAGCAAGAAGAGAACCAAGAGAGGTGGAGGCAGGGGGGGATGAGTACGTGTTCATCCCGGGCTTCTCAGGCAGTTGAAAGGTAACCACCTCATGCAGCTCAGCGCCCCTTCCACACCATACATAGGGACTGGACGCCCACTGCAGGCCTCTCAGACTCTCCAGGACTGGGAACGTGTCCTGCACCTGGAAGAAGTCTCCGTGTCAATGTACTAACCTGCCTGGGTTGGGCACATGACTTATACACGAATGACACCAAAAATGTGGCACACCCATACATAGGAAATCATTTGGCTACAGGAAGGAACGAGACTGTGGCACATGCTACAACATGGATAAATTTCAAAGACATTATATTAAGTTACTTAAGTCATGAGTAAAAGGACAGATATTGTAAGATTCCACATAAGCAAAATATCTAGAATAGGCAAATTAATAGCAACAGAAAGAAGCCTGGAGGTTATTAGGGATGGGGCATGAAGAAATGGGGAATAATTAACTGCTTAATTGCTACAGAGTTCTGGTTTGAGGTAGTAAAACGGTGCTAGAAATGGACACTAGTGACAACTGCCCAACAGCATGAATATCCCACGCTACCATGTGTTATGCTTTAACATGCTACATTTTAGATTTTGTGTATATATATTATCACACTAAAAAAAGGCAAGACAACTTCTAAAACTAGGTATATACAATTAGCCCGCGCCCAGCAGAGTTAAGTGTCATACAAGCACTCCAGCCACTTTCCCATGCCTGTCATGACACTCACAGAGCAAAGCACCATTAGTATACACGGTGGGAACTGTGAGCCATTTAACAGGGTCAGATACACGTCTTTACATCGCACTCCCTTTTAAAGGCTTTCAGTGGCCTCATCCTGTCTCCTCCATTTACCCAGGCTACAAAGCAATCTGGTCTTACCTCCTGCCTCCTGCCTCCTTCCCCAAGCCTCACCTGCCAACCTCTCTCTGTGCCTTACACACATGGCACATGCCCGGCTACAGCCTATGTATCTTGTCCCCAGCTGCCACCTCTCACAGATGCATTTGCCACCTCTCTGGCAGCTGTGCCTTGCACATTCTGCATACAGTGGAGGCCCTATCACACTATCACAGCCTAAGAATACTTCTCCAGAGAATTATTTCCACACCAATTTTTTTTAGCCCATTGTTTTACTTGTTCATTGCCTAGAATATAAGCATCATAGAGGTAGGGACTAGAACACCACCTGGTGCACAGGAAGGACTTGATAAATGTTTTTTGGAATAATTGAATACAGAAAACATGCTGTCTCTTTTTCCCTTTCGGACTACTGCTTTAATGAATGTTTGCATGTGTATGGATGCACCCAAGTGAAATAGACAAAGGAAAATGAGCAGTTTGGTAAGCTGGGAATGGTAGCACACACTTGTAATCCTAGCACCTGGAAGACTGCAGCAGGAGGTTCTCTGTTAGTACAAGGCCAGCCTGGGCTACACAAATCAAGACCAAACTGAATTACAGATTAAGACCTTGTCTAAAACAAAAAAAAAAAAAAGAAGAAGAAGAAGAAGAAAGAAGGAAAGAAAAGAAAGAAAGAAGAGCTGGTAGGTAGGTAACTTTTTTCCATTTTTGGCCACTACTGAAGTAGCAGTGGTCAACACAAAGTTCAACCCTTTTTATGACTTCTGACCAAAGTAAAAACCATAAAAAACATTTCAATACCTCTTCCCACATTTGCAACAAGGTCACTTCTTTCTCTCTTCCCAGACAGCGAAGGCAAAACTACAGCACTCCATCTATGCCAACTGGAAAGGATGAAGTTCAGGCTCTGAAAGAACACTCTATAGATCAGCATATTGGCAAAGCCATCTGACTTCAACACAAGAAATATGTCATCTACATTTAGCAGGTACAAGAGGAAGAAGACAAAGGCACTATTTCAAGGCAGCTATCACTGAACTGAAACTGGACAAAACCTATAAAAAGATCCTTAATCAGAAACCAACTTTGGTCAAGTAGGAAATGAAAAGGGAAAACTAAAGAAGAAACAAATGAGAACATGTAGGAGCAAAGTAAATCTTCTATACAACCTTCATTAAAAACTGCCAAGGAGGGCTGGGGATTTAGCACAGTGGTTCCGGCGCCTGTCTTGCAAGCGCAAGGGCCCAGGTTCGATTCCCTGGTAACCACCTACAATACTGGGTGTGGAGACTCATGCCTGCCAGCAAACAGCAACACATACCACAGTGCCAGGTGTGGTGGCTCACACCTGTAATCCCAACCCTTGGGAGTCAGAGGCAGGAGGATTATTGTGAGTTCAAGGCTGAGCTCAGGGCCAGTCGGAACTACAAAAGGGAGATGCTGTCTCAAAAAACAAAACCAAAACAAAAAAACCCAAAGGGTTAGTAAAAGATATACCATGAAAATGTAAACCAAGCAATCAAGACTAGCCATACTCATATCAGATAAAGCATGCTTTAAATCAAAACCATAAAAGAGGCTGGGTATAGTGGTGCACATCTGTAACCTATCACTCTGGGAGGCTGAGGCAAGAGGATGGCAGGTCTGAACCTGCCTTGAGCAACTTATCACTTAGCAAGACCCTGTCTCAAAACAAAATGTGGGCTAAGATGTAACTTAGTGCAAAGGACCTAGGTTCCCTTCCCCTGGGGAGAGACCTGTGGGGAAAAAAAAGTCATTAGATATTGATAAAAGAGCAATTCAGCAAGAAGATACAACAATCCTAAATCTATATGCAACCAGCAAGGGAACCACCCAAATATATATATCAAATATTACTAGACCTAAAGGGAGAGAAACTCTACAATTATAGTTGGGAATTTCAACACCATACTTTCTATAATGGAGAGATTATTCAGATAGAAAAATAAAGAAATTTATGAGCTGAACCAAACTATAGAGCAAATGGACTTACACATTTACAGAAGGTTTCATCAGTGGCAGCAGAACACATTCTTATCAGCACATGGAACATTCTCCAGGATAAATGGTATTTTATGCCACAAATTAAATCTTTATAAACTTAAAAGAATAGAAACCGCATCATGTCTTGTCTTTTCAGTTTATAATGGAATGAAACTATAAACAACAATAATGGAAAGTATATAAATAAATGGAAATTGAACAACACATTGCCAAATGACCATGGAGTAATTGCATAAATTCGAAGAGAAAAAATGAAAATGACTACTCAAATTACCAAAATCTACAACAATAAATGCACATATCACAAATAGGAAGATCTTAAGCAACTTAACAACATAGACTATAGAAAAGAAAGACCTTAAAAAAGTAACAACAAACCAATCCCAAAATTAGTGAGAAACTGAACATATGAAGGAGTTCTAGAGGGTATGACAGATATTGTGAAACAGAAAATTTTCAATGGTAAAGGTGGGGCAGGGGTATATAATGAGGGGGGAAATGCCATGGTTAAAAAAAAAAAAAAAAAAGGAAACAGAGTTTGTGTACATAGAGGGTGGGAGGTTATAGGGAGGGTAGGGGAATGGGAAAAAATGAGAATTAAGTCATGTCATATATGGTACAAATTTTTAACGTTGATTGTGATCATGATGTGTATACAAAATGTACCAATAAAATCAATTAATTAAAAAATTAGTAGAGGAAAAATATAACATAGATCACATTAGAAATAAAATAAAAATTACATGGGACAAAATCACCACTAAAAATTGATCAGTTTTCTATACTAGGATGTGGAGGAAAAAGGAACTCATACACTGTTGATGGGAATGGAAATTCATGCAGCCATTATGGAAAGCAACGTGGAGATTCCTTCAAAAGCTACCTATAGAACTACCATATGAGCCAGCAATTCCACCCCTGGGTATATATCCTAAAAGATGAAATCATTATACTAAAAAACACCGCACTACTCTTCCTAGTAGTCAAAATATAGAATCAGCCCAGATGCCTTGAGGTGGACGCATAGAGTAAATGTGGCATGTATGAACAAAGGAATATTACTCAGCCTAAAAAAGAATAAAATTCTGCCATTTGAAGCAACATAAATGGAACCAGAAGCCATTATTCTAAATTAAACAAGTCGGGGAGAAAGAAAAGTACCTCGTGCTCTCGTTCATCTGTGGAAATAAGCCACTGTCACAGAAGGGAGTCGGGGGTGGAAAGGAATTCAAGCAGGGCACTGAAACATGAGGAAGGGAAGGAACTACCGACTCTTCTTCAGCACACGAGCTTAACTGTTGGTTAGGATAATACATTTCAATATTACCAGAAGAGTGTGATATTCAACACATAAAAATGAGTAGTGTTTACAGAGCTGCAAATGCTCATTACTTTGATTTTACTTATTTATACATATTTGTGTATAAATGATTATATACATATAACATTATTTTGATGAATATAAAGATATATATTATGTCTCACTGAAGAAAAGAAAACATTCAAAAATGAGCAAAATGGTAAAGAGAGGAAAAGTGCCTAAGACAGTAGATCTCGGTCACAGAAACAGATACTTTATGGATAAAGCTAAGTGTATGAGTCAGAACATACTTGGAACAAGCTCTTCTAATATTCTCTTCCTATACTGTACAGAATTCCATCTTCAAGTCAATCAGTACAAACTGACTCAGTCAGGGAGAGTTCTAGTAGCAGCTCATGCCCACGTGGGCACACGCATCACAAGCAGCACCTCTGGCTACAAACCCCTAAATGAGGAAAGGAGCAGCTGAGGAAAGGTTGCCAGGAGTCTAACGAGACTTTGCCAAACTGCAAAACACCCTAAAAAGAATCCATTAGAACTTGACACTGTTCTAAATCAATGTAAAATTCTTTGAAATTTTTTTTAAAAAACAACGCTTCTACTTTGGGCAGGGAGCACAAGTTTGTCCAGGGACAGAGCCCAGCCTACAGGATTCTCCTGATGGATCCGCCAGGCTCAGGATAACAGACAGGCCCCAGGGAAATCCTTAACTGAGCTGCAAAGGCAGGATGGGGTCTGGCAGGTGTCTGCAGATTCTGGTCCCCAGGACGATGCTGCTACCTTTTGGAAGTTAAGCACGTGACAAATTTTATTCTTTAGTTAGAAAAGGAGGCCTCATGTGGTCGGAGGGAAAGAATGACCCAAGACCCCAGACTGGTCATTTGACTTCCTACAAAACAGTCTTAGGAGAGAATCCTTTCCCATCTCCTCCCTCCCTCATCAATGCTGTCAGGCCTCAAGCAGCCCTAGAAACGTCTGGGTCCAGAACAACTCCAGGGATGGAGACCTTGGCCTGGACCACCTCAGAACAGGAGTCAACCTGCAGCGGGGCCCACGCAGTGAGGGAAGCCAGGTATTTTTCAGTTATCTTAATTTTATATAACTTACCCACACTGCTAAGAGAGTTCAAGCAGCAAAAGCACTTAAAACCCTGGATTAAGGATTTCCACAAGGAGGAAAAGGGCCTCCGAGAGGTTGAAAACCTCTGTAGTTTTGCTTTTTGCAGTTTCAGCTACCTGTAGTCAGTTCGGTCCAAAAATGTGAAATGAAAAATTCCAGAAATAACTCAAAAATTTTAAGTTGCATGCTATTCCAGGAAGTGTGAGGAATCATCCTTTGTAGAATGGACTCACAACTTATATGCTACTCATTCACTAGCCCCTTAACAAGCCATCACAGTGCTTGGGTTTAAATAACCCTTATTTGATTCAATAATGGTCCCGAAGGTTACAAAGAGTGCTTTAAGTGAAAAGGTGAAAATTGTTGACTTAACAAAGCAAAAAGATAGTATGCTAAATTTGCTAAGATCTACAGTAAAAACTGTAAAATTCTAAAGAAGGAAAAAAGTGATACTAATTCTGCTGTCCGATGTCAAGCTGCAGCAGTCCCAGGCACACCCTCCCAGGTCTCTCCCCTCAGCTCTGTGTGGAGCGGGGCTCTCGTCTCCAGAGAACCGAGCTCCAGACGGTGAGCTGTCGTGAGCGAGGGAGGAGGGCACACGGCCAACGTCACTTACAGCATACTGTCATAACTGTCCTCTTTTATTACTAGGCATTATTATCCATTTCCTACCATTACTAATTTATAAATTAAACTTCATGACAGGAATGCATTAAAAAAATACACAGTATATATAGCACCCTCCTTTTCTGGCATCCACGTTAGAGTCTTGTACCATATTTCCTAAATTGAGAGGATTACCACAGTGAGAAAAGCCCCCACCCCATATGATTAACATAAAGATGACATCAGGACTGTAAACTGTAGGGCAAATCTAAATTTGGGCATAAAGTAATGCTAACTGCACTGAGGAAGGCCACACAGCGCCACACTGCCCCGCCCCACCTCTGTCTAGCTATGGCTAATGTCTTATCTTTTTTTAGGTTTTTTGAGACAGGGTCTCGCTTTGTGGTTCAGGCTTGCCCTGAGCTCAGCCTCCAACTCACATCACAGCAATCCTCGTGCCTCTGTCTCCCAAGTGATGGGATGACAGGCGTGAGCCACCACGTTCAGCACTGTGGTATGTGGTACTGATTGCTGCTGGGCGTGAGTCTCCACACCCAGTATGGTATGTGGTCACTGGGGATCGAACCCAGGTCCTTGCGCTTGCAAGACAGGCGCCGGAACCACTGAGCTAACTCCCCGGACCCTAATGTCTTATCTTAACCGCCCTGGAAGAGAGGAAGGAGGATAATGACTCAGCAATTATAGAAGCTCCACCTCTTGGGCAGAGTAATGAACTCCACCTGGGATGGGATCCAGCAAGCAGAAGCTGAGAGACCAAAGGGAAGCTCATGCAGGGACACGAATCCATGCAGCAGCCCTTGGAAAATGCGTTTCCTCTCCGCATTCTGTGCACAGCAGCTGGACTGAAAAAAATTATGGGTGGACTTGGCCTGAAAAGTCTAGACAAATTAATCTCTGAATTTGAGGCTCCTCAGATGGAAAATGAAGACAAAGCAATTATTCCTTCAACCACGCAGTACTTAGTATGCCGCACGCGCTGTGCCAGAGCCCACAGGGCAGGCACATTCAGGAGGGCTGGGGGACAGCCGGCCCTCAGAGCCGACCTCACGCGCAGCGCTCTTAGCCGATCTCTTGCTACGAACAGCATATCGAGGCAGCCGGTGTGCCTTCCAGACCGCTCTGCCACATAGCGGTCTCATCAGAGGTCTTGTCACTCCGTGTCAGGGTTGAGAATGGAGACTTTGCAGTTCCCCGAGTGCTCTGCAAAGGAGGGAAACTAGCTGTCCTGAGGGAAGGGGAGCATCCTGGTCACCACATATCAGAAACCTACGCCCTCACATCAGCCGGCTTCGGAAGCCACACGTGCTAAGTTGCACTCCATTCCAGAGTCCTGACCTGCTCTGACTCCAGGGCTGGCGCTGTCCTGCCAAAATGGATCCGCCAGTAACTGAGAAGGAGAAAACCGAATTGTGAAACCTTGCACTCAGGCCGCTCGGCAGGCTCTGAAGTAGACCACCCCAGCCCCTCTGTTGTTCAGCTTTATAAACCCCGCTCTGGAGCTTTTGGTACAATTGAGATTTGGAGCCTCAGAATACTTAGCTCAGTGGGCTTTAAAAGTTTCTTTGTTGTTAAAGAGGATTGTTACACTAGCTTCTCCACGATAGGTGGAAGTCTGTGCAATGTTCTAAGCAATGGAGTTTGTAGTCTTTACTTTGTGCCAGCCAATGAGATATATAAGTTAGTAACCAAGTATTAAAGCCTGGCTTCAGCAGCGGCAAGCGCAGGCCTCTTCAGAGAAGTCGAAGACCGTCCGCCTGTGTTAAAATAAAGTGTGAAACTCGAGTGTGTCCTCCATTGTCATGGATTGGCTGTGCCACGGTCCGAGCTACAATACTCGAGCTGCATACACTAGCGGGCACTCTGCCTCTTCACCTATGCTTGATGAGAACTCGCCACGCACCAGGCACTACTGTACGTGCTCTGTACTACAGAATCAGGCCTGACTCTCACAGGAACACGGGCCCCGCTTTGCTAATGAATACTGGGCAATGAGGGCAGGAAACGATGCTCCAAAGCAGTGGTTTAAAGAAAAATGAGCTTTGGTCAAGCCAGGTGGGAGATGGCATATTCGTATTTATTACAGTATTCTCTAAACCTTTTGTTTCCACAATCAATTTTTTTATTTTTAAAAAAAGAATGAAAAAATTAAAATATGAGCCTGAAATTTTACCATCTTATAATGGCCTAAATAATGCCTCCAGCCACCAAGAGCAGAAGAAGAGCATGAAAAGGCACGTCCAGCCTCAACCACCAAAGACCTCCAGATCCCCGCACCTGCCCACAGCCGGGCACCACCGAGAAAAGAAGCAAAGAGGATTCAGGAAAGTCATCCTCCAAGCACTGCCCACAGGTCCTGACACGGTCGGCCACAAACTCTTTTTGTAAATAAGGAGGTCAGGATCGAGTAGAGGACAAGTCCAATGAGATGATTTCCTAATGTTCTGCTGGTCACAGAGAAAGTGACTCAGTCACAGAGACGGCCAGCGCAAATGCTGCTGTGCAGGCGCTTTTGTCCTGTCGTTGTCAGGAAAGACACACCAGCACTCGGGAGGATCTCAGCAACCTGGACCAAAGCCCTCACTTCCCTCCCCATGAAAATCTCCTAAATAAAACCAGAGCTGCTGGCACACTGACGCTCCACAGAGCTACTGCAGCACTTCCGACATGCCAGCCATGACAAGGGGCAGCATTTATAAAATACGTTACCACATACATGTAGGCTGTCCCTGCCTCGTTAGGCTCTTCCCTGCTTGGGTGGCTGGAGGTCCTTTAGCCTGATCACAATATGAGACCTCAGGCTCATAGGTTTAACTTCTTTTTTTTTTTTCTTTCTTTTTTTTTTTTTGCACTCATGGATTTCTTTATTTTTCAGTGGATTATAATTGACCAGAGACGGACAGTGGCAGCTCTTTCTGTGTCCTTCTGACATGTCTCCATCATTCTTTTTTTTTTTTTTATAATCTTTATTGGTACATTAAATATACACATCATGATTGCACTCCATAATGGGGATTTGTACCAGTATAAGACACAACTTAATTCTCATTTTTTCCCATAGCCCTACCCACCCTACCACCCCCCCATATACATAAAATTTGTTTCCTTACTTTTTTGTTACAATCTCAACATTGTCATAGGTTTAACTTCTAATAATAGATATCTAAAACAGAATCTGCCAGTGTTTAAATAGGACTTTGAGAGTTATTTTTAAATATTCTAAATAATTATGAAGAGGGCCAGAGGTTTAGCTCAGTGGTTCCGGAACCTGCTTGGCAAGAACAAGATCTCGAGTTTCATCCTTGGTACCAAAATAACAATTATTATTGTTATTATTATTATTATTAATAATAATAAGAGTTATTACACTCTCAATAATAAGATAATAATAATAGTAAGAGTTATTGTTTCTACATCCTTGCTTTCACAATGAATTGATTTCACATCATTAATTTGGAATTCTGTATGAAAAACTAAACTTCTAAGCACCATAATCTGCCTTACCAAAGTGCTTTATAATGTGAAAAACTTGTGAAGTAGCGTGGTCCTTCATGCAACTACGCACCTGCACCACCCAGTAGCCAGGAAAGCCCCAAATGGGGCTGATGTAGGACAGGGTGTGGCAGAGCTGGCTGGGGAAATGAGCAGGACCTGGGATTCCAAGATCCCGGGTAATAGCAGGAGCCCGTATGCAGAACTCACCACCTCCTGTGAGACGCAGACAGCATAAAAGAAGACCAGACACCCGCAGAAGCTCCACAGGGCGAGTTCCCACACAGACCCCACTGCGCTTTCCAAATAGCATGTAGTTTTAACTTTACTTTCACCTTTTTCTCTTGTTCTGCCCCAGTTCACTCTGCAGAGCTGATTTCTCCGATATCAAATCATCCCTCACTTTTCAAATAAACTTTCTGGCTTGTCTCATCCAGTTCTTTGTTCAAGGCAAAAAGGACCTGGACTACTTTTGATTTAGAGAAAAGAACAGCAGGTTTGGAGACAGATCTGGGGCAAAGTCTCAGCTTCAGCCATTTCTAAGGGAACTACCTGATAAGAGTGCCATGCTTGGAAAACAGCTGGAACCAAGGCCTAGAACTCAAGGGAAAGCTGTGGGTACATATGCTCCATTGTCTCACATCGAGACAGCCAGCAGTCCCGCGAGTCCAGCTACAGTGGGAGTAACCGAGGCCAAAGGCTGGTGAGACTTATCAAGTCCACATAAGTTATCTACCAGGCATAAATGTCCCCAGGTTCTAGAGATTAGAAGAAATAAATCAATTTCAGGACCAAGATGACATTTGTCTGGGTTTTTGTTTTTGCTTTTCAGAAAAAGCCTCATTATATAGCACAGGCTCATGACAATCTTCCTGCCTCATCCTCCCGAGTGCTGGAATTATGCGCACAGACCACCACCCTAGCAGTGGCTCTTAGAGTTAAGGTAGTAAAAGGAGCATCTGATGATGGAAGGTAGAAAAACTAATCTATTGAACAGTATTATTGGATGTCAAAACTAAAGCATGAATCTGAGTCATTATGAGACATCTCAATAAATGTATTTTTCTTCTTCAAAAAACCAAAATCTATAATATACCTTAAACTAGTTTCCACCAAGAATGCTTAAAACAAATCTACAGCACTCCTTCAAAGGAGCCAGTCCAGATCTCCAGAAGGTTAATTCCAGTGGAAAAGTTCTGTGCCCAAAAATGCTAGGCAAATGTCATACATCCACTTGGTTTTTTTATTTTTTTGTTTGCTTGTTTGTTTTTTGTTTTGGGGTTTTTTTTTTTTTTTTTTTGAGACAAGGTCTTGCTTTGCAGGTCAGGCTGGCCCTGAGCTCAGCCTCAAACTCACATCACAGCAATCCTCCTGCTTCTGCCTCCCGAGTGCTGGGATTACAGGCGTGAGCCACCACGCCCGGCACTGTGGTATGTGGTACTGGTTGCTGCTGGGCATGAGTCTCCACACCCAGTATTATATGTGGTTACGGAGATCAAACCCAGACCCTTGCGCTTGCAAGACAGGCTCTGGAACCACTGAGCTAAATCCCCAGCCCCATCCACTTGTTTTTTTAAGGATAGGCGAAGTTTATTTTTGAGATGTGTACACTTTTCATAGACAATAAATCAATACTGAAGGTCATTTCATTTTGTTTTCTTTTCTTGTTTTTTGGCAACACTGACCGTACTGAGGACCCCACACATGTAGGCAAGTGCCTGACTACTGAGCCACCCTCCAGACCCAATACTCCGACTTTTGAGGGTTTAAATAACTTGTATCAAGATAAGTTATCTAAATGACCTGAAATAAAAATGACTGTAAATAAACTCTTCAGAGAACACAGAGTACATGAATATCACTCACTAATCACCACTCCCAAGGCCATATGTGTATCAACAGGACCGTATCGATCTTGATGATGGTATGAGTCCAAAGACAGGCAGATGATGAAGAATGTATTACTCCAGCACAAAGGAAGAAGAATGCTAACTCTACTGATGCCATCCCAGGTTGAGGACAGTCGTTCCTTCCCTCCCGCCCTCTACAGCTCCCCTTTAGCTCTCAGCAGCACAAGAGGAAGAGATGTCTGTATTAAGGCACCTTGGGCACCTCTATGCTGCCTGTTTTTGGAGCTGGGGTTGAACCTGAGCCTTGGGTGCATTCTGAACAGTTGTTCTCCGCTGAGTGACACCCCCAGCTCGTGATATTCATCCTTCACCATGGTTCTGGGGCTGCCACTCCCCAGCCATCCCCACCTCATCTCTGCAGTTAACACCGGGCGCCTGAAGAGTCTCCCTAGGTGATGTCGTCCCTGGGTCTGGCACCACCGGGCAAGCAGGCCTCCCCGTTTCCATGAACCTGCTCAGGACAGGGCAGCTTCCATTCGTCACCACCAACCTCCTCACAGGAGCCTTGGATGCACACCTCTGCTTTACATTCTGTGTTATCATTTTAACTACATTTCCCCTGCTAATTCCCCTTCTTCATAATCACCAACCATGATTTAGAGAAAAGAACCGCAGGTTTGGAGACAGATCTATGGTAGAGTCTCAGCTCCAGCACCCAGAGCTCTTGTCCTAGAAGCAAGTCATTTTGCTTTCCTGAGACTTAGCTCACTCACATGTAGAACATGCAGAAGAAACGAGTTGATCCACACAAATACCTGGCACACAGTAGGTGTTCCATATGTGCTCCTTCCTCTTCCCCACTTATAACTGTTGGCTGAATATTCTTTCTCTCCAGAATATTTTCTCCCATCTCCCCTCATGAAACTCTCCCCATATGTGTCCAAGTTGGCAAGAGGTTCTATATTTGGAGAGTGTTTTTAAAACCTATATTAAGGGGCAGGGATTTAGCTCAGTGGTTCCAGCACTTGCCTTGCATGCACAAGGTCCAGGGTTCAATCCTGGTAACCATATACAACAATGCTGGGCATGATGACTCACACCCACCAGCAATCAGGTACCACATTCCACAGTGCCGGGCGTGGTGGGTCACACCTGTAATCCCAGCAATTGGGAGGCAGAGACAGGATTGCTGAGTTCAAGGCTGAGTTCAGGACCAGCCTGAACTACAAAGTGGGACCCTGTCTCAAAAAAAAAAAAAAAAAACTATACCAAGAAATGTGATTATAGAGCACTGCTCTATTGTAGTTCTTGAAATAGAAATAACATGACTTCAAAAAATAGTTAAAAGGGACTGTGCAAAAACTAAAGGGCAAAGAAGCAGCCCCAGATTCCCCCACCTTTCTGATCTCCTTCCTCAGTAGACAGTGTCCCCAGATTTCACAGTAATATTTTAAATCAGATCAACAGCTTCTTTTCTAACGTGTGCTAGCATTGTAGTAACGGAAATGCTTCTCTAGTAAAGCAATAAATGAAAAAGGAGATCATGACATCCAGAGAAATAGGTGACAGTGCTCTCCACCTATTGCTTCCAAAGAAAGCTTGAAGTTCCCTGGCCAAATGAACTCCTGGTGGTCTCCTAACTCCATGGACACCCAGAGGAAACCAGGAGGCCAAAGTACATGACTACGGTGTTTCAGTGGCACTCAAGCTGGGTAGTTACTGGAGGTGTACTTCAGTTGGAAGACCACAGTTGCCCAGTCTATAGAAAACCCAAATTCTTGACAAGTGTATTTTATGTTATTTTATCAATTTTAGACATAATTTTGTTTAGTAAGGACATAGTTTATATTTTATATTTTTTTAAATATTGCAAAATAGAAGATAAGCCACCTGTATTTAAATACAAGTAACTTTTCTCTTAATTCAATTGGTTTGGAACCTTCTATTTTAAAAGGAAAAAAGGGATAAAATCACACATGAAAATTCACGTGTGGTACTATACAAAGTGAAATACCACCTCAGCTGGATTACTGCGGTAACTCCTCAGTCGGGTTCCTGGCTTCTTTCCATCCAGTTTCTCTCAACCCACTGTCTAAAAAGATCCTTCCAAATTGTGACTTTTGAGCTCAGAATCCCCTCAGGGCTTCCGATCTCACTCTCCGCAAAAGTGAAAGTCTCCACAGTGGTCTTTCCTTGCTGCCTTCTCATCCTTCACTGGCTTACCCAGCTCTAGCCACCCTGACGGCCATGCCCAACACGCTTGCCCAGTGACCTAGGCTCATTCCAAACTCCTTTTGGGCTCCAGTGCCAACTTCTCCAAGTGCCTTCTCTGGTCATGCTGTGTAAAATCACAGCCCCCTCCTAGCACATCCTATCCCCCACCCACACCTTCCTCCGTGTCACTGATTTCCTCAACTGACAGCACTTATTATTCAGTTATGTATCTCGTGTCTTTCCCCACTAGAACACAGGGCAGAAATTACAGCATTGTGTTCCCTGGACCACTCTCAGCACACAGAATAGCACACGCTGCATAGTATGCACTCAATAAAATTACTTATTTAATGTGGAATATACATCAGGTAAAAGCAATGATGAGCTGCCCTGGGCTAAAATGTGTTCACTACAAGCCACAAGAGTCAGTGGGGGGTTTCTCTTCAAGATGTCAGAGTTGAAAACAGCTCTTTCTCTCAAGTCCTTCACGGGCTCTCTCCCTTGTCAGAGAAGTAAGAGAGCCAGCGAGGGGTCTGGACTGTGCTGCTTCTGACCTCAGTGTTCAAGACCACAGGACAGAGCCTTTCCCCTGCTGCATTTTACTACTTATAGGACAAAAGCATCAGGAATTTTCCTGAAATAACATCCTTTCAAAGTGCTTCCCAGGTCTCCACCTCGAGCCTAAAGGTGATCAAGGAATTCTAGAATACAGACTGTGTTCAGCATAACTGGTATTTAGTAAAACATCTGTTGGCTGGCAAAGGTTGCATCTGTCACCTTTTTAACAAAGGCCTCAGTGAATGACCTTTAAACATGAGATGTGTCAAAACTCTCAACGCCACAATGAATTCCTATTACCTCTCCACGGAGTCTCTGATGAGCTGCTGCAAGTCCACCTCCTGCTTCCTCAGCGTCCCAAAGGAAGACTGGCTCTCCACCAGGCCTCTGCCGCCCACGTTCAGCTTGACCTTGCCCAGAGCGGTCTCAATGGCCCCACTCACGTGGTTTTCAAACTTGCCCTCATACTTCACGAAGTCAGACTCCACGACCACTGCAAGGGATAGAGCAGAGGAAGCTGAAGACAGTGAGGCCACCTCGGTCGTGGGGCACCCAGCTTTCCCCTCCTACCGAGCCTTGGGGAACACACAGCCAGCAACCAAATGAAATAAGAGCAAAAGAAAATGCAGCAAGCAGCCCGCCCACGTGTTGACCAAGGGCTCGTCCCAAAGTGCCAGCGCCTGCTCTGGTGCTTTTCACCTCCCGTATGCACAGGTAAGTGCACACAGAATCTGTACAGTTCAGCAAATTACTTCCAAGTGCTGTCACTTTAACCACTACCCACTGGACAAGCAGAACACTTAACATGAATGCTTTGCTGGGGTGCAGACTGAGAAGGCGCCCCAGCAGATGCACCCACACCTGTGGGCTCACCTGGACCTTGCCTTGGACACTGTGGACACTGTGCCCTCCTGCCCACCCACCCTGGAGAACCACCTCCTTCTTGGCCCTCACTACCAGCTCCAGCTTAATAATTCCCTTGCTGTATCTACATTTTCCTATCTTCCTGATAAAATCTGCTGACATGCCTGGCCCCTCAGCCTCAGCCTCTCACCCATCCTCCTTCCTGGCTTCCCAGACCTCAAGGAACATGCCACCACCACTGCTGTCTCAGCTCCATTTGGGTCAACTGGAAACTGCCCTGCTCTACATCTGACCAAATCCAGGTGATAGATGTCAAAGTGCCTTCAAGATCTGCCCTTTGTAGCTGAACCATAAAGGTGAAAGGCGATTCTCAAGCACTCACAAAAAAAGGTCAGCCTTAGAGCTGGGCGTGGCAGCTCACACCTGTAATCCCAGCACCCAGGAGTCAGGGGCAGGAGGATTGCTGCAAGTTCAAGGCTCACCTGGGCTACATAGTGAGTTCAGTGCCAGCCTGAACTATAAAACTAAAAAAAAAAAAAGAGGGGGCCTTCTGGTGTCTCTACGTTTGTACTGTTTCCTCTTATTTTTTCTCCTGTGCAGAGTACTAAGCCCACACCTTACAACACTAAGCATGCACTCTACCACTGAGCTAACTCCAAGTTCACCTTCTCATTTTTAATACAACCAGATACCACTATAACAATACTTTCAATGTCGCCTTCAGTAAAGGTATGCGAAGAGGCCACTAGGAGCCAGCCATGGTGGTGCATGCCTGCAGACCCAGTGCTTGGGAGTGCCGAGGTGGGAGGACTGCTCCAGCCCAGAAGTTCTGAGAACCTGCCTGGGCAACATGACGAGACCAGAGTTCAACAAGTCCTGCTAGAAAGTTCACAGCTGCCTTTTGCCTCTACCCTGACCCAAGCATCACTTCGCTCCTGGTTGCCCTTCTCAGCTGAAAACCACTGGAATCTGAATGGCTTTTTGCCATCTATACATGGCTCCACTGAGCTATATCCCCAGCTCAAAAAGCTATGTTTTTTTTATTCCTGTCAAGAAAACCCATTTTTGTACAGAGAATACACCACCACACCCAGCCTAGCAATTATTTTAAAATAAACAAAAAGAAACCATAGGACTGAGGATATAGTTTAATAGTAAAGTGTTTGCCTAGCATATGGAAGGTCCTGGGTGTCACACACACACATGTGCATGCAAACACACAGAGAAATAGTCTATGTTGCCTCATTAAAGAATATATATAGGCCAGGGCCGGGGAGTTAGCTCAGTGGTTCCGGCACCTGTCTTGCAAGCTCAAGGACCTGGGTTTGATCCCCAGTAACCACATACAATACTGGGCATGGAGACTCACACCCAGCAGCAACTAGTACCACATACCACAGTGCCAGGCGTGGTGGCTCACGCCTGTAATCCCAGCACTCGGGAGGCAGAGGCAGGAGGACTGCTCTGATGTGAGTTTGAGGCTGAGCTCAGGGCCAGCCTGAACTACAAAGTGAGACCCTGTCTCAAAAAAACAACAACAACAACAACAATAAAAACAAAACAAAACAACAACAAAAAAGAATATATACAGGCTAGGGAATTAGCTCAGTGGCATCACATCTGACAGGCAAGCACAAGGGCCTGAATTCAATCCCCAGTACCACAAAAAAAAAAAAAAAAAAGTATATACAGATCATTTGCAGTGTTTCTAACTCTGCTTTTTAAATGCAGAAGCCAAGCATAGCGGAAACACCTGTAATCCTAGCACTCGGGAGTCTAAAGAAAGAGAACTGCTTGAACCCAGGACTTCAGTACCAGCTTGGTCAATATAGTGAGACCCTTGCGTCTAAAAATTAACAATAATACATTTTTTTTAAATTAAAGGGAAAAGCTGGGTTTGGCGGTGCATGCCTGTAATCCTAGCACTTGGGAGGCTGAAGCAGGAGGATTACCACACGTGCAAACCAGGACAGGCTACGCAGTTCAAGGCCAGCCTGAAATGCATAGCAAGACCTTGTCTCAATCAATCAATCTATCTGTCAATAAATGGCAGAGAACAAAGATTGTGATCCAAGTGTTAGGGAGAATTTATAAGTGATGGTAGATTTTGTTATCCAAGGAATCCTGCTCTAACTCTTTAGCCTTGTTTATTTCTTTGAGACAAGAGTCTCCTCAAATAACCCAGGCTTGTATCCAACTCTTAATTGTCCTGCCTCGGCCTCATGAGTCGGGGACTACAGATATACACCTCCATGCCCAGTATGGCTGACTTTTATACCAAAACTAAAAAGCTACTTTGAAAAGATGAAGCTATAACTTTCCGTATCAAGCATGCAGAATTTTGAAAACATGCATTTTGGGGACAGCATATAAAGAAAAAGAAGAATTCATTACAACCTACTACCTCTACTTCAGACAACACATGTCCAGAAGATCACCCTTCCATTCTGGATCTGATTATAGAATATGTACAATGAGGGCTGAGGATTTAGCTCAGTGATTCCGGTGTCCTCCTGGCAAATGCAAGGTCCCGAGTTTGATCCACATACCTCAATGCCAGACACGGTGACTCACACCTGTAACCCCAACACTGATAACCACATACCACAGTGCTGGGCATGGTGGCTCACGCGTGTAATCCCAGCACTCAGGAGGCAGAAGCAGGTGGACTGCTGAGTTCAAGGTTAGCCTGGTCTACATAGCAAGTTCTTGGCCAGTATGAACTACAAAGCGAGACCCTGTCTCAAAAAAAAGAAAAGAATATGCACAACGAAACATACCTGGACTCAGAAAGTGGTCCTCTGTGAGTACATCTCCAAGGGTGACGGATAAAAACTGGTACTTGGGTCTCTGCCAACACCAGTATCTCTTCTTTTTGGTCACAAGACTTAGAAGTTGTAACTTATCAGAGTCATTCAAATTTGATACTGAAATCAGGTTACCACCCACATCAACTTCTTTAAGAAAATTCCTTGTTGCCTTGGCAAACATTTTGAGGCTCCAGATTATCTGAAAAATTAAGTTACCCTAAAATCAAATATGATGTTTTTCTTTTGCATCTTTCTTTCTAAAATTCTCTCTTCTCTCTAATCTCAACATTTCACATGAAAGAGTATCTTCTCCTTAGGAAATCCTCTAACTTGAGTTCAGTTAATGACAAAGAAATTAAATGAGATAGTGAAAAAGAATATGTGTATCAGTTAGGATCACTGTGGTAAGCTTCAGAAATAAACATCCCAAATCTTAGTGGTTTACAACAATAAAGATGCATTTGTTCTTAAAGTATGAATAACAAAGGAATGAGGGACAAGATATATTTGTTTATTGTAGTCATTCAGAGGTCAGGCCAAAGAGAAAGCCACCATGGTGAAGAAAAAGGTTCTAGAAGATATCACGTCAGCAATTAAAAGCTCTGACCTAATACAGATTAATATTCACTTACAATTTATCAGAACAAGTTATATGGCTTTCACCAACAATGAAGGTCAAGAAATACAATCCTACAAACCACCTCAAAGGCAGAGGGCTAAGGCCATTTATTGAACAACATATTGATTGTCATAGATTCTACCTTTTTCTTGTCATTCTTCGTAGGCAATATAGTATAACAATTGTTTATACACCCTTTACAAATGCATTAGGTATTGTAAGTAATATACAGGAAATTTCAAGTACACATCCTGGGCAATGTGCATGAGTTACATGCAAACACCACATCATGTCACTTGAGTATCCACAGATTTGGGAATTTGTAAAGTGGGAAAAGATGTCCTAGATCCAATCCTTCAGCAGATACATAGGGACAACTTTAGTTCTCTGAAAAGTAAATGATGTCTTTTCTCTAACTGTGTGACTTTTCCTACTCTGTAATGAAAAGTAACTGGTGATGAATTTTTAACCCAGAAATAAACACACAGCCACACTTCAACTGAAGTGAGAAGAGCCAGTCTGAAAGGCAGAAAAGTACTACAGTCACTGGGAGGAATACAGTAGTAGTTTTGGAAAAACAGGCTCACCATCTGGAAAAAAAATAAAATTTTTTTCTCTCTCATACTATATACAAGAGAGAAATTCTTGGGCCAGGGATTTAGCTCAGTGGTTCCAGTGCCTGCCTTGCAAGTACAAGGACCTGGGTTCGATCCAGGTAACCACATACAACAATGCCAGGTGTGGAGACTCATACCTACCAGTAATCAGTACCGCAGACCAGGGTGCCGGGCCTGGAGGCTCACGCCTATAATCCCAGTTCCGGGCCTGGTGGCTCACGCCTGTAATCCCAGCACTCAGGAGGCAGAAGCAGGAGGACTGCTGTGAGTTCAAGGCTGAACTCAGGGCCAGACTGAACTACAAAGCAAGACCCTGTCTCAAAAAAAAAAAAAGAGAGAGAGAGAGAGAAAAACTCTCAATGGCTCTCAATGGTTTCTTTGAAGAAAAATGAAACTATAAAAATAGGAAAAAATATTTGTACAATTTTCAAGAAAACCCTTTAGAAAAACAAATGGCAAAATGAGAACATACTTTTAATATTTATTATAAAGGACAAGAATTCTTTTTTAAAAACTTTTAAATCAAGTTTTAGAATATTCCAAAAGAAACATGAATAAAGGTCATTAACAATGTATAATATAATATACTAGCTGCACACAGGCCAAACATGGATATATAAATACCTGTATTGTCACATATATATTAAAAATTATTACAGAAAAGTATAAACTGAAAATAACATTTAAAAAAAGCAATCCAATGCCAAGTTAAACTGTCTAACATTCAAGAGCTACGTTACACTTGTATTTGCACCCTGTCCTGGCATGGTCACCAGCCACATTGTTTTCATGGAACTCAAGAGCTGGCAGTTAGCTCAAACCTCAACTAGTCCAATTCACTTTCCTCAGTGAATCTCTCCTAGAGCATCAGAAAATAGTCTCCTTTCCTAGCTCTTCTCTGGAGTACTTTTTCTCAGATTATTATGAAGCAGTGGCTACCTGACCACACCCTCTCTATTAACTTAAAAAGAAAGATTCTGAAACAGGTAAAGTTCCTTTCTGAGACCGTAAATAGCAAAGAAGGGACCAATGAATATGCAGTTTTCATCTTTCATGACACTAAGTTTAAGAATCTTTCATTTAGTTCACTGGAATACTCGTTCATTTTCCAAATCATTAGGTGAAACATTCATTAACTATTTTTGAGCACATATTATACCCAGGTACTATATTTTAAGCACTTAGAATGGAATTTTTTAAAAATATAATTTCTTTCCTCACTGATCCACTAGTTTGGTGACCTGAATGAGAAATAGCCATGTTAGCTATTGGTCCAGATTGTCGTGAAATAGACCAAGAAAAAGGCACATAAATCCAACTGGAGAAGGGTCACAGCAGCCCTCTTCAAGTCAGTGGCTCCCAGGATACATCTGGAGGCCAAGAGAAGAAACTGGAATAGCAGGGCTGCTGCGCAGAGGCAGAGACTGCAGGAAGTACTGGAGGACAGGGAAGGCTGCGGAGCGGCTCTCCATCGCCCCTGCTGGCCCAGACACACCGCTGGACTGCAGTGCTCAACACCTCTCCCAACACACCTGGAATGGCTGTTGGGCTTCAGGGCTGACTCTTGCATTGGGGCACAGGTTTCCAGTCAGGAAAGGCCAGGGACAGGGCTGAGGATGCCCCAGGAGAAGGACCTGGAGCCCCAGGTGTCCCCTGCAGGAAGCCAGGTAGGTAGGAATCCGAGAAGGCACGACAGGAGAGCAAAGCGGCCAGAACAATCAGCAAATAAGATTTTCTGAAAGTAAAGTAAGAAATGGAAGGGAAGGAAACCAATCAGAAATGGCTAAGAAATGCTCTATACTCCATCAGTGGCATAAGGACAGCAGAGATGCAATGCGATGGTTTCAGCAGAACACTGAGCCTTTGAAGGGGATCAGAGAGAAGACCCCTCCTATGTCCGCCCTGCACCTAGGGCAGGTGTGAGGGAGGTGGTGAGAAATCAATACCAGAGAGGGGTCCCCTGGAAGCAGACAGTAATGCTGTGGCTGCCATGGGGACAAAGTGTGGGAAGAGCTGTTAACAAAACCGTGTCCCCAGTGACCTGTGGGATCTCTCTCTGCAGGTCAGGAGAGCAGCCACAGCACAGCCTGCAGCAGTCAATCCTTGTTTCTAGGATCTCCATCCAGTTTTACGGTTTCTGCATTCTTTTCTGAGCCAAGCTGAAAGGGAGTAGCTGGCCTTCCTTCAGATTAAATAGGTTCTGTAGAAGCAAATTCAGTCTTGATGTCAAAAAAAAAAACCCATCTGCTATGGGTGGCGAAGCCTTAGTAATGATACCAATCATCCCCAGAGGGAGTAGAGGGTAAAAGAGAACTCTTGAATTAATTTTTAATGTTTTTTTTCATCTAACATCAAAACACAGCCAATTTGCCTTCTTGACAGAGCAGGGAGCAGGATGCTTTAGGGAGAACTATGAGGCACAGCTACTGCTTTGTAGGTTTTTATCAGAATCAGACTTACTCACTCATTAGGCTCTGAAAACATTCTCACAGCAAAGTTGAAGCTAAAGATTTTTCTTTTATCAGAACATACGAATACATGATACACTTCCAGGGTGCAAACACCTACGCTATGGAAAAGGATGTGTACTGAGAAATTCCACTCCTACCCTTGTCCTGGCTCTATTTACTTCTCTCTTCTCAGTTAAATTCCCTTTGCCTTATTTTATACAAACACAAGTTAACAGGCATCTATACTGTCCTGCACCTTGGCTTTGGTCACCTGGTAGAATATTCTAGCCATCACTCCATGTTCATACATTCTTCTTTACAGATCTGCATGGTATTCCCTCTAGTGGGCATATTATCTACTTAACCTCTCCTAGTAGCCCAGCACTTTATTATTCCTAAGTTTTTGTTTTTGTTATTTTTTAAAAATACTACTAAGTATCTGCATATATCTGTCTTCTCCAAGCACGAGCAAGTCTCTCTGGAAGGTGGATTCCTACAAGAGAGACTGCTAGATTGATGCATTTGTAACCTACAGGGTGGCAAATCTGTGGTACTCATGTTCTTGCGTTTTCCTTTTAAGACAGAAGATGTTAATGTATGAGGTTTATTTCTAAATTAAAATCTCAGTGTTCAGGTAGAATTGCAGTGTTGGTGCTTGGAGATACACAAGTTGGTTCTGGATTGCAGCTGGAGGACTCATCTCTAGAAGGTTTACCATCAATGCTAGGAGCTGTACCCTTCTGCAGTCTCTCCAGTAATATAAGTCTCACTAAACATGCATTATCAAACTTTGGATTTTTGCCAGTCTAATAGGGGATAAATGGACCTTAGTGCAGAATAATGTTATTACAAGATAAATGAATACAAGCATCTCTCATATTATTTAAAGATGTTTTGTATTTCTTTAAAAAAAAAAAAAACCTACAACAAAACCCCTGGTGTCTGGTGTCTGTGGTAGTGCACTTCGATCCCAGAACGCAGAAGCCTCAAGGAGGAGCATCGCCTTGAGGTCAAAGCCAGCCTGGGCTATAGAGTGAGATTTTTGTCTCAAAAAAAGAAAAAAAAATTAACTAGTGTCCTTGGCTCTATGGCTCATTTTTTACTGTAGCTATTTTTCTTTTGTTTCTAGGAACTTTGATATAATAAGGACATCAGCCAAAATACAGGCTGGAAATTTAATACAATAGAGTTTACCATGTGACGTTAGCAGGCAGCACACTGCCAACATCATTCTTAAACATCTAAAGCAGTCATCTAGCCAAGATCACATAACACGCATAGGTCCAAATAATTGAAGGATACAGAATCCACACTGCCCAATATAGACACACACAGTAATGTTTCAGCTAGCTGATGGTTAGACTTGGATTCAAATTTCTATAATGCTCTAATTTGAAAGTAGATAAACATGGTCACAGACAAGATTAAGCTTAAAAAGTTCATTACTACCAACGTGCAGCACTTCACAGTTGCTACACAGATCCTCGGCTAATGATGGCGAACTTTTTAGAGCTTTCAGTGATAACCAGCCCCAGCACACGTGTGACAGGTTCACCGCCACAGTTCTAAGCACTCATCTGAAACTTTAAGAATTATGTTAGCAAACATGCCGGGCATAATACTGTACACCTACAATTCCTGTGTTCAAGATGTTGAGGCAGGAAGATCAAGAGTTTGAAACCAGTCTGAGCCATGACAGTAAGTTCCAGACAAGCCTTGACTATATAATGAGAAGCTATCTAAAAAGGTTTATTCCTTTGCATATCTGGATTCCCGGCTCATAGCAGGTTATAGTTCAGAGAGCCAAGCGAATGAGGCAAGGAGATTTGAAGCTTGAATCAGACTCCCAGACAAGAGACCTGGAGAGAAGGGACCAAAGAAGCAAGAGGACACTCAAAGCTAGCAAAGCCCACAGCCTACTCAGGGTACTCATCTGGGAGAACAAAGAATCTGAAAAGTAGCCTCCAAGGACGAGTGCAAGTTCAAGGTCAGCCAGGCAACACAGCAAGGCCCTCTGTCAAAAGAGAAAACGAGAAGGTGCACATAGTTCAGGGGTGAGAGTGCCCTTGGGTTCAACCCCCCGCCCTCCCCCACCTGAAAAAGCAGCCTCTAAAGCAATGATGGTGAACCTTTTAGGGACCAGTATCCAAACCACAACCCCAAACCTACTTATTTATCACAATGCGGCAGCATGGCAATTAAACCTCAACACTGAGGTTTTAATTTAGAAAAAACAACTCATACTTGCACATTTTTTGTCTTAAAAGAAAAACATGCATGACATAGGTCCATCATCAGTACCTGTAAGTAATGATGCTGTAAGACACTATGACCACTAGTGCCTTGTAAAACTAATTCAGAGTCACACACACACTGAACCTTTGAATTCTAGGGGCCAGATCTGATCTCACAGCCCAAGCAGAACTTGACAACACTCTTGGCTTCTGCTAGACCGCTTTGGAGGCTGAACCGCAATATCAAATTCCCCAGAGGAGGTCTTTCTGTGTGCCAGGCATTAGGCTTATGCTGTTTCTATTTCTTCATTCAGTTTTCACCACAGCCCCATGAAGTATGCCTCGTGCACATGTGGAAACTGAAGTTAAAAGTTCTCAAATACAGAGCACCCTCAAGTTACAACCAACATGGCATACAAACAACTTGGGCTAATTAGGTTAATGGAAGAATTCACCTGCCCCTTGTCACCAGGTACCAAGGTAAACACCCATATCCCAGCTGTATTGACTTAGCCACAACCAGACCACAGAATTGATGGAGTTTTTAAGTCAAGAGGCCACTGTAATTCGCCCAAGAGCAGGATAAAGACAGAAGCAGCTGCGATCTCTGGGAACTGGCCTGGTACCTTCAGTGGGCCCTGGTGTTGCTAAGAGCCAGCTCTTGAGACTGTCAACCTCACGACATGAACATCATACGAGGCCACTTACTCTATGACTCTGAATCAAGACACAACTGAGGCCACTGTACAATCATATCTAACCACAAACCAAACACAAATATTGTCCAAACCACAAAAATGGCCAAATACCACCTCCCTTCCGGGCTGCTAATGAACAACTGCTGCCTCTTGATCAAGCACAGCTGTAGCTTCGTGACCTTTCTCTCCCATAGATAAGACACACAAAGGTTCAAGATGGTGGAATTTCCTACACCTCCAGGCAATCTAACCTAGAGCAAAGCCCTCTTTCACTAAACACTCATTCCCAACTCATCCCCAAACGGTCTTCCTTGCTGTAAGGAGCAATGAACTCAACTCGTCCAACTCTGGCTGGTCTTTGACTGGAGGTCCTTCCATGGCCTGCAGAGAATAAGTGATCAGCCAATATTATACTCCTGCTCCACCTGACTCCAGAGTGGGTCTCCTTGGCCACCCTGCTGTGTTGATCCCTGTTCAGCTTTTTCTTCAAATTGAGTTAGATAGGATTCATTCTATAAAGTGCGTTTAAAGGGGTAAACTTCAGTTATGGTGGAAACAAAAATCCTTATTATTTCTCCACTATCTGGGGAAATGAGACATTGTTCTTCTTGTGAATTTGTCTCACTAATAACATCAGCATAATTTGAATTATTTTTCGTTTTCTAAATAACAGTGAGACGCAGTATATTAAATTAAAACAGAATTGTGAAACTTTATCTTCTGGTGTGTGCCGTCCAGTCTTGGAGCCCATTTTCAAAAAAAAAAAACAAAGAAAAAGTGCTTCATCACATATTCCTAAAATAAAAATCAGTGTGTGACATAAAGAAACAAATGAGGGTCGCAAGACAAGTATGAGGGTGAAGATGGAGGCTGAGGGAGGCGGCACATGTTTTGGGAGAAATGAGCCAAGGGAGTGAGGCCTGATTAACGAGAGGGCCGAGTGTGCTCACGCCAGAGCCCTCGCTCACCACGCGTGAGGCCCTGGGGTCGGATCCCCAGCAGACCCAATTTCTCCCAGCGTTTTTCGATTATAAGAGCTCGGTGGTGGTGGATTTCGAAGACAATCAATCTTACATTTATTCAACTGCTTCTCCAACCGTAGTGGTTCCTCGGCAGCCACCCCCCTTACGTCTCCCCCAAGACTCTCCAAGAGTAGTTGCTGGGTGTGTTCGGTCCACAGCGAAGACTAAGAGCTGCCCCTCCCTGGACTAGCCTCTCGGGTGCAGATGGGTCAGGGGTCCCCGTGAGCGCCATGGAAGCCTGAAGAAAGGACAGCAAAGACCCCCGGCCCAAGCTCGGGCCCACTGTCACCCCGCGGAGGATGGACAATAGCTTCGGGCGGTCACCCCGCAGACGCGGTCACCCAGCAGACGCGCACACGCGCCCCCAGGCCGGGAAAGCCTTCGCCTCGCCCCGGCAGAAACCGGAAGGGCGGGAGCAGACGAGTGGGGACCGGGTGTGAGGGGTCCAAAGGACGGTATGGGCTGCATGGCAGCGTCGGGGGAAGGAAGCGGCCGACGAGGGAGAGCAGAGACACTAGGCGGTGGGATGGGGACCGGGCCGGGAACGCGGAGGCCGAGAGAGAAGAAGCGAGGGAGAGAGAACTGGGGCCGCGCGGCCCGGAAAGAGGAGCCGGGGCCGAGCCGGCAGCTCGCGCCCGCCGCGCACTTACCGCGCGCTCCCGTCCCGTCCGCGCCGGCCCAGCCGGAGGAGCCGCCCGCGCCCGGCGCCGTGCGGGGCAGGAGCAGGAGTAGGGCGCGAGCGCGCGCGCGCGCGCGAGCCCGCGGACCTTTGCTCCGTCCCGCCCGGGCGCGGAGGGGCGGAGCGCGGCGGCGACGGGTCCTGGAGACGCCTCGGGCGACCCCGCGGAGCCGCGCGAACCCCGGCGCGGTGAGCTCGGTCCCCGGGCCCCGCGGGGCTGCCGGCTGGGCCCCGCCGAGCCCCGGGCGCGCAGCACCCCGGACAGCCGCAGGCCGCCCTGGCGCTGGGGCCCGGGTGGTGCGCGGAGCGACGGGACCTGTGACCGTGACCGCGCAGCTCTACGCTGAGCTCCTTCGCCAGGTGCTCAGTGAAGGCCGAGGAGGGAATTAGAACCTACTTGGTGCTCAGCAACTGCTTATCCTCGGTCAGTATCCACAGATAATGTCCGTCGTGCAGGGAGCACGAGAAAATGACATTTCTGCCCCTGAGAAAGACGTTGGAAGGCAGGGGCGGGGCCTGGGGGCGGAGCTCTTCCCTGGCTCCTGACTCAGTTCCCCACCTCACTGTGAAGCCTTTCCTCACCAGCCACAGAGAAGCGGCGATCACTCACTCTCATGAACACTCCTGAATCCCACTCCCGCTTTGTGTTCTCCCTCGGTCTTCTCACCATCTGCGAGTCTGAGCATAATGCTAATTTCAATTAGCATCTCTCTTTTCCCTGAAATGCCAGCTCCTTGAGGACGGTGACTTTGGTCTGCTTTGTGCTCTGAACTCAGAATTGGTAGGCTCTGCACTTACGTTTCCAGCAAATAACGGTTGAAGCAAAGCGTGAATCCTTTTTGTATCTCCAAGTAGGTCGTAGGGTCTCCTGCATTTTTGTAACTCCTGATACAAAGTGAGTCCACAATTAATGGTTTAAGTGCCTGAAGGAAGTTGCATGAATGAGCAACTAAAAGTGGCCCAGAACTGTGGTCCCTTTGGACCTCTTGCCTTCCCAGTGCGATTAGGTATTCAAAGCAGAATTATCATCAAAACCCGATCAAGATACTTCACCTTGGTTACTGACTCTCTTCATAAAATCCTACTCGCCTATGCTCCTGCTGGAGCGTATTGCCGTGTTCAAGGGCTGAAAGGTAAATCCTAGCACAGCACGGGTGAAGAGGCAATGAGGTCACGGGGACTTTGTCCTGAAGAACGGATCCGTGCTGTCACCTGGGCTGGGTCGGTTATCACCGAAACTGGTTTTGATAGAAGGATGAGTTGCTTCTGTCATCCTCGTCTCTCTCCCCTCCCTACGCCCTTCCTCCTCCCTCCTCATCTCTATCTACCACCAGGGCTGATAAACAAGAACTCTTCACACACTTGATCTTGGACTTCTCAGACTCCAGCACTGTAAGAAATAAATCTCTGTTCTTCGCAGAGATGCAGCGTCAAGAATTCCGTTCCAGCAACACAACGAGGACTAAGTCACTGTGGCTTATCAGAGATTATTGCCTCCAGGCCTAGGGCATTAACCTTAAGCACCTCATAAACAGGCACCTGGCGCCCTGGGAGGCTCCAGTCCTCCGACTCCCGAGGGTGCCTGAAGGAAATAGTATCGAAATACTATTAGTATTTACTAATACTAATAGTATCGAAATAGCAGCTCATATGTCTGTAGCACTTTAATATATTGTGGCCACGCATGGTTCCGAATAGACGACATAAACCATTGAGTCATTTCATCCTCACAGCCAATTGGAAATTCAAGTGAGACACAGCTGGGAAGAGACAGCCAAGATTTTAACCCAGGTCACTGTCACCTTCGGACAAAACTGTAACCCATGGTCACATACAGATTGTGCGGAGGAGAAATGGGAGGCACAGGTAAGGTCGCCCCGCCCTGTAGTGTGGGATGGGAGGGAGCTTGAGGGGGATTGTGCTGGAGGACATCCTACCACCGCCTCATCCAGATACTCTTTCTATCCAAGGCTGGGCGATATGGAAGACTCTGTATACCATGATTTAAAAAAAAAAAAAAAAAAAAAACTTGTGCTTATTATTATTAGGGTATTTGAAGATATCAGATGAATCAATACAAGATGGCAATTTTAGCCCAACTAGGAAAAAAAATTTAATGAAAACGAAACATGAAGCTGGACATATCTACACACGTGCCAGTGAGCCCAGCACTCTGGGAAGCCGAGGCAGTATGTTTGATGATTCAAGCCACCCTGGGCAACTCAGAGACTTAGCGATAACATGTCTCAAAGTCAAAACTAAAAAGAAGAGCCGTGAGGGCCGGGGAGTTAGCTCAGTGGTTCCAGCGCCTGTCTCACAAGCGCAAGGACCCGGGTTCGATTTCCCAGTAACCACATAACAATACTGGGTGTGGAGACCCACACCCAGCAGCAACCAGTACCACATACCACAGTGCCGGGCGTGGTGGCTCACGCCTGTAATCCCAGCACTTGGGAGGCAGAGGCAGGAGGATTGTGATGTGAGTTTGAGGCTGAGCTCAGGGCCAGCCTGAACCACAAAGCGAGACCCTGTCTCCAAAAAA
>PVIR01001674.1:0-12137 GCA_004026965.1 Petromus typicus | reverse complement strand
GAAGAGCCGTGAATATAAGTCAGTGAAGGTTCTGGGTTCTTTCTCCAGGAAAGAAAGACATCAAAGGGGGAGAAAGACATCAAACTCAGTCTTTTCCATCACAGAAGTGAGATTCCCTTCAGAAAATGGATTATGGAAATAATCCCACAAGCATAAATTAGGGTGACTACGAAGCAGGCAAGTATGTATTTTCTTCTGGAAAGATCCATTATGTAGACTATTTTTTCAGGTTGCAGAACTTCTGAAACACACCTATGGGGTGTTGGGCTTTCCCGCTTGTATCCCAGCTTCTTACTGTGGAAATTATATGTAAAGGGCAGCAAAAAAAAAAAGATATGATTCATTAATGGGCCCTGTTTCATAAGTGGATATGTGAGTAAGCCAGCGCTGCATGCCTGCCAGAAATATCGTGTAAGTTTTCAGAAACTGCCCTTGGAGACCTGACTCTCAAATAACAGCCCCTGGGAGAGGGAAGCCTTAGGCTTTGATGAGTGAGCTTGGGGTGGATCAGCCTCGCACTTAGAGCTGAGGGGCTGTGGCCCATTTCTAATCACTATCAAGACATCGTGTAAAGCATTCAACACAACACACAGTAGGACTCCATAAAAGTTAACTTCCTTTCCTTTACTAGTCTTTTAGGGAAAATTGCCTCTAAATTAAGCCTAAAAAATTTCACCTTTATAATTTTGTCACACTAATTTCCCAGAGGAACATAGCTACTAATATAACTTAAAATAACATTTGGCATATGTTGGTATTTTGTACAGTACATATATTCAAACTGCTTTCTTTAAATTTCAAAATTACTTTTTAACCTAAGAGATTATATTGCCAATATGCATTACCAATTGCTATTTTTAAATGTTTTATGCAGAATCAAAAGTTTTATGCAGAATGAAATTAAAAGCTTTATGCAGAATTAAGTGTTTCAAGTATCCTAGCTGCCTCTTGTTCAACTGTAAGGCACAGGTACAGAGAAGAGAAAAACTGTTTGACACTTACTTGGTACTTAGTAACTGTTAAAATTAGAAGTCTCAGTGCAAAAATTGTTGGACAAACAAGTGAGTCTGAAAGGATTTGCTGCCCCAGTTATCAACTGCTGCTTAACAAACCACCCAAAACTTAGTAGCTTGAAACAATTTTTTGCAGGGTAGGACTTTAGAGCAAGCGTCAACTGGGTAGCTTTTCTGTTCCACAGGGTATTAACTGAAGAATACAGGACTGTATCTGGTGAAGGAGGACAGCCTAGTCTAGAAGGTCTCAAGTGGCTTCACCGATGGCACAGTCCATTCACTGTGGATCTGTGGGGGACACGCACCGCAGAGCATCACAGCAGAGTCTGTGCCTTGCAGGGACAACAGGCTATCAGAGCCACTGCCCTCCTCATCAGGGTGGTTTTACGAAGATTTAATGGAAGCCCAGGCTCCAAAACACTCCAGAACTAAGGCCAGGACAGCTCCTGATCTACAGTGCAACTTTTCCAGCAGTTTATTGTTCAGGTGGAACCAGAGTCAAAGGAATTATATATACTCTGTCATGGGAGAAACAAAGAATTTCCAGACTTCATCGATGTATCACAGTTTAAAAAAAAAAAAAACTCAGTGGTTCTGGCGCCTGTCTTGCAAGTGCAAGGGCCCGGGTTCGATCCCTGGTAACCACATACCATACTGGGCGTGGAGACTCACGCCCAGCAGTAACCAGTACCACATACCACAGTGGCGGGTGTGGTGGCTCACGCCTGTAATCCCAGCACTCGGGAGGCAGAGGCAGGAGGATTGCTGTGATGTGAGTTGGAGGCTGAGCTCAGGGCCAGCCTGAACTACAAAATGAGACCCTGTCTCAAAAAACCTTAAAAAAAAAAAAAAAAAGAATACTCAGCATAATTAAAGTGAGCTTTCTGAAAACCTTTTCCAGGCCATCGTCATCACGACCTTTATTCTCAGACAGTCTCATTATGTTACCTGTGTGGTCCACGATGGCCCCAGCTCACGACCCTGCTGCCTCATCCTTCCAAGTAGCTGTGACTAGGGACTGTGCCCCTGCACCTGGTTCTTATCATTGTTCTTAACTATGGTCCAGCATCCAAGTTTTCCAGCATAGAGAAATGCTAAGTCTGTGTATCCAACATCTTGTTACTTCAAAAACTAGGTAATGAGCCTACCGTATGCTGCTGAAGAAACTGAAGATCACCTCCATGCACCTTAGCTATCAATTTGGAGCCCTGTAAGAACACAAAAGTTAACAAGCAAAAGACAAGTTTACTGAGGTAGGTAGTGCAGGTTGCAGAGGAGAATCCTCAGTGACAAGCAACTCAGAGAAGCAGCTTACAAATATGGCTGACATAGCACCTTCCACAGAGAACAGTAAGTTGGTGTGCCCCTCTAGTGCTGCCTGTGCTTTCTAGTGAAGCAGAGTTTCCATCTGTCTTTAAGAAAGGCAGAGTAGAGAGCTTCACCTTTGTTTGCTGCTCCTTGATTGCCTTTAGCTCATACTGTCCAAGAGGAGTATGTGGAAGTAACATTCTGGTTTCCTTCTAAGCCAACCTCTCTACTAGCTATGGAGGATGTGAGGAAGGGCAAGGGCAGCGTGGGCTAGGCTGGGCTCCCTATGTCCATGGAGCTATGTCGTCCACCAGGGAAGTAGACTGAGAAACAGTTCCCGCTCAGGAAAGGGTGAAAAGGACAACGTTGAGGGGTCAGGAATACAAGGAAAAGGCATGAAATGTGGCACTGAAGCAAAGCGAGCTGGTCATAGAGAGTAAGTTAGGGTGAACTTAACTGTGAAAACCAAAATTCCCATATTATAATGGCTCAAACACAATCATAGTTCTTGTTTTCCTCAGTAAATAACCCGAGGGAGTTGCAGGTTTTGAGGGGAAGGAAGTGGGAACTGGGCTGGTGGAGGCACTGCCTTCTGCACCCCAGGTTGCAAGACTGCTCTGGCATGGACACCCCCTGCAGGGGCAGAGGGAAGAGACTGGGGACTTGGACTGGTAGGAGATTTTTATGGGGCTGGTGCTTTCATGTTTTTTCCTTAGCTAGAAATTGGTTATGCATTCCCCCTTGACTGCAAGAGAGGCTGGTAAATGTAGTTTTTGTACCCAAGGAAAGAGGAAATAATGGTGTCAAGTTGGTAGAGAGCTCAACTATAAAATGTTTTTAGAAGACAAGTAGGTGTCAGCCAATTTAGAGCTTTTATAAAGGATCCCGACCAGAGCATCCTGCCAGACAGCTGAACAGATTTAGTTTAAATAATATATTTTCAAGTTGTAGTAACATTGGATTAAGAAGTCTTTCTTAATCTCCACTTGGCTGAAAGGCGATCTAAGAATGCAAGGAGAAACTAGAGATAAACTAAGTAAAAGATGGGTATTTCATCTATAATACCATTACCAACAAAATTCAGCTGAATTATAATTAGAAGGGGAGAGTGGGAATTGTACAGACATTTTTTGCTGGTAAGGTCTTTAAAAGGCTAATTGCAGTGGAAAAGGCAATTTGGCAAGGACAAACTATCTTGGCATCTGCCTCCTTCCTGACTGGCTGCTAGAAGCTCCAGCCTGAGACGGTACATTTGTTGGTCTGAGTGCTGGAAGAGAGAACAACTCGGAAGCTGAGCCCCATCACCTCGGCACATTTGACAGGAACCCTGAAAAGTTTGATTTGCTTCAAACTATTGATAGAGATGAATTTTTTTTCCTAACAGTATACTTTGTTTTTTCTCCCCAAAGAATTGTACCTGTGTGTCAATCTGACCTGAAGGCCAGTTTCTCTGAGGAATCTACAATACTGGCAGGAAGTGAGCACAAAGGCATTTCCGATTTCAAGTGTGCTTACTTTCTGCAAGTTCATCTTCCTTAGATAACTTCCTCATACCAAAATAACAAGAAAAAAATCACCAAAACCCAAACCCCAGTGTCAGGGTGGGCAGATTCTTAAGACTCAGCTGTCTCACAATTCTGGACTTGGCACACGTACTGAGCTGGAGGCCCACCTACTGCCCCTGCTTATCACTCTTCCCAGCCTGTGTCCGTGACATAGAAAAACACCCAATTAACAGGGTTACTGGGAAGAGTTGTCTGGCATGATGGGATGATAGCTATGATTACTAGTTTCTGATTTCTATTCCATTTTCAAACATCATGAAATGCTACTTGGCACCTAAATGAGGCCAGGTCACAACTGCTAGGGGGCTGACTTGCTACCAAAGCTTACCAAAAACACAGTAATCCAGGTGTGGTGGTATACATGTATAATCCCAGCACTCTGGGTGACCGAGGCAGGAGGATTGCAGATTCAGGCTCAGTGGGGCAACTTAGCAGTCTAGTGAGACCTTGCCTCAAAATGAAAAAGCACTAGGAAAACAGCTCAGTGTGAAGCACTCAGGTTCAAACTCTGACATCAGAAACAAAACAAAACAAAGATGGATCCAGTAATTTTCTGCTTGGCAGGGAATGCTGTGGGTAAATGAGTCTTGGAAACACAGTGTTTGGTTGTTAGGACCTTGCAGAGAGGGAGCCAGACAAGCGGAGCAGGTGTGCTGGAAAGCTTCCCACGGTGCATTTCTCATTTCCCTTTTCTCACACCGGAAGCCTGGTCCTCATGGGGCAATGCCAGCCATCCCCTCCCGCATGCTAAGTTTTGTATTCCACCACAGAAGCTAGGTAAGATGTAAATATCATGAATGTGGATCCAATTTTTAGCTTAGTTACCACTATGGACACCAGATTAGATATCTGTTTTCCTTTTTTTTTTGAGACAGGGTCTTGCTTTGTAGTTCAGGCTGGCCCTGAGCTCAGCCTCAAACTCACATCACAGCAATCCTCCTGCCTCTGCCTCCCGAGTGCTGGGATTACAGGTGTGAGCCACCACGCCCGGCACTGTGGTATGCGGTACTGATTGCTGCTGGGCGTGAGTCTCCACACCCAGTATAGTATGTGGTTACCGGGATCGAACCTGGGTCCTTGCACTTGCAAGACAGGTGCTGGAACCACTGAGCTAACTCCCGCCCCTAGATATCTGTTTTCTTGGCACATACTTTGGGTCCTGCACAGTCCTTTATTATGCATTGTTTCACTGAGTTTTTGTACAGCTCGTAAGTGTTATTACCCCTGTGTTACACATGAAAAATATCCGAGAAAGGCAGGCCTCAAATCTGGTACAATTCATACTATAATTTGAAGTCATGTTTGAGTCCATACTCTTAACTTCTGTCTGAGGGGTGGATTTGGGGACAAAGAATTGGGAAGAAAGTCAAACATTTAACATAGACCTGAATGCTCAGGCATATCATTATTGTATCTACTCAAAGCAGGTATTCTTAAAAGTTCTGAGTGACTCCTAAATTAACATCTCTAGTCCAACCTAGTGATTTCCATTACCCTGATATTACATATATTATTTTATGAATCCTAGTAATGTAATTTTATAGAAAAATGGGAAGAATTGGGTAGCATAGCTTTAAGTGGATTTTTGAGGGATGAGAAAGTGGTAGAACTTCCTTTTATTCTAATAATGTTCTTGTCATTTCTTTAAAAATTGCTATAAACCACAATCATTATAGGTCTAGGAAATCAGATAAAAATAAATCAGATAAAATAAATAAATAATAATAAATAATAATAAATAAATCAGATAAAAATAAAAAGTTAAAATCTTTTTAACCAAAAAAGATTCTTTAGGAATGCAAAATATTTGTTGTATTACAATTTGGAGGCTGATTTCCTCTTTTGTGTCTAGTCTGACAATTTTCCATTAATAGTGAGTCTAGAAAAAGTGCTTTTGATAGCTCCTAGGCATGTTTATATAATACTTTATTGAATGCCATCTGCTTTCGCTTTATTAATGTTTTATTAAGGACCATCTGGTTGTTGCTACAGATCATATAGACTTTCTGATGAGTCAATTCTCACTCATCAATAAATTATCGAGTTTCATTATCAGCAAAAGAAATTTATCCAAGTAGTAGAAAAAGCAGAGGCCCAATATACTCACAGCCCAAGATCACCCCCTAGCTGCTCCTGTAGCCAGCACAACCCCTCTTTTCAACTAAAAATTAAAGGTCAAATCCAGGCTCTGAGGTTATTTGCATCTTCAAAATTCCAAGTCAGAAATGTGAATGCAATGCTGTAAATCAAATGGACAGGAGGTCAAGAGAGGATTCTGCTTGGGAAAGCAGAGGAGCAGCTGCTGGGCTGTGCTGGGTCTGATGGACAAAGAACGACAAAGAACGGGTGAGAGTGAGGGTGGGCGGGGAGAGCGGAGGCCCCAGACCCCGGGGTGTATAATGGAAGTGGGATTGAGGAAGGACTGGCTGAACAGAGACTGGAAAGAAAGGCTGGGGCCAGTCTGGGAGGGCTTTGCGTGACAATGGGAAACATCATCTAGATCTGTACCCTCCCCCCCACCACACACCAGCATGCATACTGGGCCTTGTTTTACGAACCATTCAAGTGGGCCTACTCAAAAGCACTGGTCTCTTCAGTAGACTAAGCACTACCCTTAAAGCCCAGTTTCCCAATGGATGGAATATACAGGTGACATGTGGGCCCTGGAGATGCAAATCTTTGACTGGTTATTATGTGAATACTTTTATTTTCCAAATATGCAATGAATTGACAAACCCTATATCAATCCAATCTGCCAAATTAATTTGCTAATCAAGTGATTTTTATTAGCAGTTCAGACATAAACAGCAGTTATGTTAAATTATATTTATTAAGTTATGTCATCTCATATTAGTTCAATGAATGAATAAAGACAGAGAAAATTCACTCAGCATATGCATTGAATCCGTAGCATCCAGGCACTGTCCTAGGCTCTTGAAAAACAGCTCTAAACAGACAAAAACAGACTTAAAAGACTCCTTCCTCACAGCTCATATTCTAGTGGGGAAGTGACAATAAGCAGCTTGCCCAGCATGCATCACGCCCCACCTTCTGTCCCCAGTGAAGAGGGAGACTAGGGCAGGCAGTGTGGCTGGAGCAGCTGGGTACCTCCTGCCAGAGGAAAAGACTTGCTAACTTTGGACACAGCGCAGCAGCCTGACAGAGGCTAAACAGAGCCTCGAACCTGATACTGGGTTAGCTCCACGGCGCCTCAAGTTCAAGGAAGTCCTGAGTGGCAAGACTACTTGGTGATAAAGAAAGGGCCATTAGAAAACCTCAGGGTGGGACCTTGTAACCAGATAGACTAAGTCATGTGATTTCAGCTCCATCCCAATCACAGGAAAAGGAGAGGTGCTGAAGATTGAGTCCAATCTCTAACAGGCAATGATTAATCGAGAATGTTGACACAGTGGGAGGTCTACAAAACTCCTAACTCAGCACTCAGAGAGCGGCCTGGTGGTGAATGCACTCAGGTACTGGGTGTACTGGGAGAGGGCACGGAAGTTTTATGCTCTCTCGCGCACCTTGCTCTGTGCATTTCTTCCCTTTGGCTTTCTGAGTTATATCCTTTACAATGAACTGACAGTTGGAAGGCCAGCACATTCCCAAGTCCTGCGTAAGTCATTTTAGCAAATCACTGAAACTAAAGGGGGAGATGTAAGAGCCAATTCTGACACAAGTATGAGGACCTGGACGCCTGATGCTTGCAACTGGTGTCCAGAGTGGGAGTGATCACATGGAACATGCCCTTCACGTGTGGGGTCTGCAATGACTTTGAGAGTTGGTAACAAAATTGAACTGAATTGTTGGATGACCAGCAGATATCAGACAACTGGAGAACAGAATTGGTTGGTGTCAGAAAACACCCTAGAAACAACCCAAGAGGCATGTAATCAGAGAGATGAAAATGCCAAGTAGAAATAGTAAAGATTCTGAAACACTGCAGCAAGAGGGATGACTGACTTTGCTGGGCTGCTTTGTGAACTGGACACAGCTGAGGAAAGAAGAAATCTTTTGAGTTTGAGATGTTACAGTAGACTTCCAAAACTAAAAAACAAGTAGGAAAATATTGATAAAGAAAAGAGAATGGAATATCTAAAGTCTGTGAGACAACTGCACAGGAATAACGTGAACACACCAGATGCCAGAAATAGAAGAGAGGTCTATAAAAAAAATATTTGGAGCAATAACAACTGAAAAATTCCCCAATTAGCATCAAGCTCCAAACCACAGATCCAGAAATCTGAGAGAAAAACTTCAGGATAATAAAAAACAAAACAAAAGGAAAAAACACATCAAAAAACTACAGTGCAGCACAACATATTTCAACTGGAGAAAACCAAAGAAAAAGAAAACATTTAAAAAAAAAAAGAGATCAAAAGGCACATGCTAGAGAGAAACCAAAAAAGGGGCTAAAGAGTTGTATGAGGTGTGGAAAAGCCAGAATTTTTTTATAAAATGGCTGAGGAAATACTCCCTGGAAAGGGGACCATTTGTCAAATTATCATGAGCTCCTGAATTCATGGCATTTATAGTAAGGACACACTGGCTCATTTGAAGTTTGTAAGTGGCCACCAGGGCCATCCCATCCTACAACTTACTGGCTGTGTGACCTTGACTCTGGGCCACCCACCTCTACAGAATGTGGCCCTAGTCAGTACTGAGGGTGACAGGAAGGGATCTCAGCACGGTGGGGAAAGAGTGTCTTTAAGAGCTTCCACGGAACCTCTCCATTTGCTTGGGCTTCAGAGGCCCCAGATGGCTGTGAAACTGCTCCTGTGTCTGCGTGTCACATGACCACATAAAAAGCAAGCCCACTGAAAGAGTGAGCAGGGACCCTGAGAAGCACCATGGAGCCCTACTGAAGTTTCCACCAAGAGAGCCTGAGTGTAAATGGACATATTAGCCTATTGTTGTCCTACTACATTGAGAAACAGCTAAGTTTTTTAGGCCTTAGTACCTTCATGTCCTGTATTCACATAAAATGTCCCTTAGTTATGAGGGCTGAGGACAAATAGAGCCAGTCACGTGGGTGTGGGGTATCTTATGTTATGATACTAATTCTTCCCGAATATGGGTTGCTGGTGGACCCTGGGGTACACTGCATCCTCCAAAGCAATAAATACCACCATGGAAAGTTTTCTTGGGAAGAACAGACATGTTAGAAACCCTCTCATTCCTCCCATTGCCTGCTTGATGTAGAAGCCAATCCCTACATCCAAACCCCTGCCCTTTCCAGCCTTCACTCCAGAAGGAGCTTGCCTCACTAGTGTTCCTTTAGTTCTTTGAAACACTGAGTTACTTCCCCAGGGCTCTGGTCTGCAGGGCCCTCTCAGTCCCCAGCTTTCCATGTGGGTGCCTCTTGTTTATCCTGATATCTCAGCTTAACTTCACTTTCTCCAGGCAGCATTTCCCCACCGACAGACTTGATGTCTCTCATATATTCTAAACTCTCTCTCCGCCCCCTCCCTCTCGGGTACTCAGGACCGAACCTAACACCTTTGCACTGAGCTACATCCCCAGCTCTTTCTGTTTGCTTGTATTTATTTAAATGTGCAGCAGGGTCTTGCTACATTGTCCAGACTGAGTTATAACTTGTACTCCTCCTGCTGAAGCCTCCCAGCGTGCTGGGATGACAGGCCTGTGCCACCCGACCCTACTTCTTTCATTTTCTTAATTGTAAATAATAAATATGTGTGTTGCTCTTTGGTTTTCTGTAAGCTCCAGAAAGCACAACTGTCTTTTCTTATTCTCTACACCAGGATTTTACACAATGTTTAGCAGATTTAGCAGTCCACAAATATATAAATGGGAGGTTCAGCAATCAGCTGTGGCTGTGGATTAGCAATAAATCCAGGTTCAACAAGTGACATATTTTTGGAGCCTAATAAATGATGGCTGTTGATTTTTATAGGTACATTTCTCACTGGATTCTAGCAATTTCCATGACTGACTTGGTTTTATACCTTTGCTGAGGCTGTTGGGATTGTAAGATAGATATCGATATAGTTCAGTAACATTGTAGACATCCCAATTGCAGGAATTTAGAGGTGTGCTTTTCTGATTGAATGCTTCTCTTCCTGTATGTTAATGGGTCTTTATTTATAAAAAAAAGACTAAGAGATGAGACTTTATCTTAAAAGAGGAAGAGTCTAATTGCTGTAGACTTGGTTTATTTCCAACAATCAAACAGCATTTCAGGATTTATGGGGAATGAAGGGAGGCAGACATCACAGGTCAGTGATAGCCAATCTTTTAGAGACCAAGTACTCAAATTACAATTCACTTTATCACAATGTGCCAACATTGCAATTAAACCTGAATACTGAGTTTTTAGTTTAGAAAAAACTTATACATGACAAGAAAATCACAATAACAGAACTCTCAGTGACACAGACAGCCCACTGGGCACGTGTGCCACAGGCTCACCACTATTGCCTAAGGGCTTGGTTGCGAAATCCCATTGTTAAGGGACTTCATGCCCTTGAGCTGCAGATCACTTCCTGGTTTAGAAGGCTCCCGCCCAGGAATTGCATGAGCCAGGACTTAACAACAGAATCAACTTGTTCTACATTCATCCCTGAAAAATCTGTCTCTAGTCACCACTGACAATAAAAAAATTCTTTTTCATAAACTCAATTCCATTCAGGCTGATAAGTCTTGTGGGCATAAATGAACTGAGTATTTCATCTTATATCAGAGTTTGAATCATTTCAGTTATAATTCTGCTTTATGATTTAAACATCTCAAATTATATAGGTAGTAACTAACACACACTAAAAAAGTTAAGTTTGATGGCTTAAGATAAAGCACTATTATTCTTTCACATTTTAGTCCAAATCATAAATCCACATGTCCGTGGACTTCATTTTAATACGGCTTATGACTAATTCATTATAATTGTATTCATATTTTATGGCAATTCACATTGTTCTTCCATTTACTAATTTGTAATTGGTTCTCTTTGCAGCTTTTATGGAGATTTTCAGCATCAGATAAATTATGCAGATCTAAAGAATTTCTAGGGCTAATGAACAGTCATAATCATGTTGAAATTTGTCAGTACAGATGCCTCCTGCCCTGCCCCCAGAGGATCTTTCTGTGATTGTACAGTAGAGGTGGCATGGCGCTTGGGTCTCTCCATGCTAGGTCACATACAGTCTGATCCTACCCGCTGCTAGGTTTGCAGATTTAGCCACATAAGATTGAAAATATTTCAGGCAAACTGTATCTATACAGAACATGCAAACATTTTCTTATCATTATTCCCTAAACTAAACAACTATTTATATGCCACTTAGACTGTTGGGTATGATAAGTAGTCTAGACATGATCTAAAATATATAGGAGGATATACAGAGGTTATATGAAAAAACTACCATTTTGTCTGAGGGATTTTTGTACTGGGGGACCTAGAGCCAGTCTCTGGTGGATATGAGGGGCAATTATGTACGGAGGATAAAAACCCTTTGTAGGAACTCCTCCTGGAATCCAGCTCTGCCTTGGAGATGTTAAACTGCTCTGGATCAGCTACGGAAAGCACCTACTTCCTAAGGTTAACAGATGGCTCAAGCCATCACTACATCTTCCTTTGTTCTCAGTACAAACACCTCTTTGCTTCCTCTTCAAGGTTTCTGATCTTTTGAAAACTAAATTCTCTGTGCTTCACAGGCATGTATCTTGAAATGCACAGATCTCTTTTGACATATCTCAGTCCAGAACAGGTCATCCCTGTAGTCTTTAGGAAGGGGAGAAGCCTGTCTTGCTAAGAGACTCTTGCATCAGTACAAGTCTGAATCTTTATGGGATTATGGGACTTCCAATTCCTGCTTATCCTTCACCTCCATAACTTCGTGCTGGTTGTCTCCAAGAAGTGATCTTTCTCAAAGTCATCTTCTGTTCATATCTTTTCTTTGCCCCTGAACACAAACCACAGCATAGTCAATTACTTGCCCTCTTTAAAATTCATCTTTCACCTTGAGTCTTCAAATCCAAAGCAAGCCTTCCTGAAAGAGGTCACTGCTTTCCCTAGAACTTCCACCTCATACTGACTTTTTTTTTTTAATTATCTTTATTGGTACATTAAATATACACATCATGATTGCACTCCATAATGGGGATTTGTACCAGTATAAGACACAACTTAATTCTCATTTTTTCCCATAGACCCAACCACCCTACCACCCCCCCCATATATATAAAATTTGTTTCCTTACTTTTTTGTTACAATCTCAACATTGTCCCCTTTCAC
>PVIR01001673.1:99418-118017 GCA_004026965.1 Petromus typicus | reverse complement strand
AAAAAATAAATAAATAAAAGGTCCAGGGATGTAGCTCAGTGCAAAGGCCCTGGTTTCAGTCCCCAGCACATACATACATACATACTTTTAAAAGATAGCAGTAATCACATTAAATATAAACAGTCTAAAAAAAATCTCAAAAGGCAAGCATGTTTAGTAAAAAAACAAAACAAAACCCTATTACAGCTTGCCTACAAAAAACAAACTTTAAGTATACAAATACATTAAAACTAAAATGATAGAATCATGTTCACACTACACAAAAGAAAATCAGTTAATAATGTCAGACAAATGATTTCAATATTACCAGTTATAAACAATGTGATTTCATAGTGGTAAAGAGGTCAATTAAGGGGCCGGGGTCTTAGCTCAGTTGTTCCAACGCCTGTCTTGCAAGCACAAGGACCCGGGTTTGATCACTGGTAACCACATACAATACTGGGTGTGGAGACTCATGCCCAGCAGAAATCAGTACCACATACCACAGTGCCGGGTGTGGTGGCTCATGCCTGTAATCCCAGCACCCGAGAGGCAGAGGCAGAAGGATTGCTGTGATGTGAGTTTGAGGCTGAGCTCAGGGCCAGTGTGAACTACAAAGCGAGACCCTGTCTCAAGGGCCGGGGAGTTAGCTCAGTGGTTCCGGCGCCTGTCTTGCAAGCGCAAGGGCCCGGGTTTGATTCCCCGGTAACACATAACAATACTGGGTGTGGACACCCAGCAACAACCAGTATGACATACCACAGTGCCGGGCGTGGTGGCTCACGCCTGTGGTCCCAGCACTCGGGAGGCAGAGGCAGGAGGATTGTGATGTGAGTTTGAGGCCGAGCTTGGGGCCAGCCTGGGCCACAAAGCAAGACCCTGTCTCAAAAAACCTAAAAAAAAAAGAAAAGAAAAGAAAAGAAAAAAGTCAATTAAGGAGTGTATAATAATCTTAAACATGTATGCATTTGCTTTAAAATGCAGAGACTGCTGGGTGTGGTGACTCCTATAATCCCAGCACTCAGAAGGCAGAATCAGGAGAATCGCTCTGAGTTTGAGGCTTGCTTGGGCTACATAGTGAACTCAGGGCCAGCCTGAACTACAAAGCAAGACCTTGTCTCAAAATAAATAAATAAAATAAAATGCAGAAACTGATAGCTACAAAGAAGGTAAATGAATACAGCTTTATAGTGGACATTTAGGTAACTCACTAATTGATAGAATAATATTGTGAACTGAACCTGGTAGTTGCTCAGTACCACCACGCTGACTGGTATGTTAAAGCCTTAATCCCTAGTGTTAGGATACCAGGGATGACGCCTTCGGGAGGTACGTAAGTCATGAGAATGTTAGCCCTCATGGTAGGACTAGTTCCTATGTAAAAAAAGGCATAAGAGAGTTTACTTCTTTTTCTTTCCTTCCGTCAAAGGACATAGCAAGAACGTGTCTATAAGTCAAGGAATTTTCATTAGCATCTAGTCATACAGGCATCCTGATCTCAAACTTCTTGCCTCCAGAAGCAAGAGAAATGTTTCTGTTACTTAAACTACCTAATTTATGATCTATGTTATAGCAACCCAAGCAGACCAAGACAAATAAGTAGGCACAAAGTCAAGAATATAGCAAACTTGTACAGCACTATTAACCAACTGAATCCAACTGACATTTCTAGAGCACTCTGCCTAGCAACAGCAAAATACATATTTTTCTCAGGTACACAAATAACACCACTATAGGCCATACTCTAGGCAGTAGAACAAATCCTAATAAGTACAAAAGGATTCCAGACATTGAAAGTATATGATTTCACCATAGAAGAATTAAATGTCCTAAAATGTACCAATAAACTCATTTGATTAAAGAAAAAAATAAGAACAGCCATTAATCAGTAAATGAAGAAAACACCAGGTTAAAAAAAAACAACAAAAAAAAAAAAAGAAAAAAATTGGATATTAATACTAAAAGAAAATTCTCAAATATTTGAAAACTAAACAAACATGGATGAAAAAATCAAAAGACAAACAAGAAAGAATTTTGAACTACATGAAAATGAAAACAACATCAAATTCATAGACACTCACAACAAACTAGAAAGAGAGAACTTCAACTTGACAAATGGCATCTGGAAAATTCACAGCAGAACTCACTCTTCATAGTGAAAGACTAAAATTTTCCCCCTACGATCAATAACACAAAAATGACTTCTCTTCCCATTTCTGTTCAGTATTGTGCTGGATAGAGTTGTGATGACAGTTGAGGATGAAATGAAAAGCATCACAGTAGGACAGAAAGAAGTAAAACTACCAATATTTACAGATGATGAGCTGTTAGAAGTGTGTTCAACAAGTTTTCTGCATTCTCTAAAGATCAATATATAAAAATCAGTTATATTTCTAACCACTAATGATAATCCAAAAATAGAATTAAGAAAACAATTTCACTTACCAAAGAATTCTAAAAATCAGGAATAAATTCGACAACAGAAGTGCAAAGCTTATACTCTGAAAATAAGATTGTTAAAAAGAAAAGAAAATCTATATTAAAGGAAAGGCATTCAATGTCCATGGATTGGAAGACAGTATTATCAAGATGGCAATACTTCTTGAAAGAGCTACAGATTCAATGTATTCCCTATAAAAATCCCAGCAGGCTTTTTAAAAAAACTGTTTTTGCAGAAATTGATAAGCTAATCCTAAAATTTATAAGTTGAAGATATATATTTGAGCTAATTTTGAAAAGTCATTTTAAAATATTTTTTCTGTGCTGGAAATGGAACCCAGGGCCTCATAGATGCTAGGCAAATGCTCCACCACTGAGTCCATCCCAACCCAGGTAACAGCTATTGATCAATCCTGGAATATGGAATTTGTCCGGGGACCTTGCTGTGCACCGGTGTCCTTATCTCTCACATGAGATAAGGACATGTGCTGTGCTTTTACCCTGTCCCAGGGCAAGATGAGAGATGCTAGGACACTTTGAAGACAATGGAGTTGGAAAGGTGTCAAGATAGTTTTGAGGCAGGAGGTGTCAAGCTAAACTTACTATGCTTTAATTTCATGAATAACGGTTAGATGTTGATTATCAACTATGGGAGGAATAGATAATGCTAGTGTTTGAGAAGTTCTTTCAAGTAGGTTTCAGCCAATTCAGAGAGCCTGGCTTGCTGATGTGATACACCTTTCTGATAGCTTAGTGCAGGAATCAGCAGATGGCCCTTGGCCTGCTTTTGTAAAGTGTACCCAAAATGCACCCTTGCTTACTGATGTACCTCTTGTCTGCGGCTCCTTTTCCTCTCATATAAGCAGTATATGAGACAAAGGCTGTCTGGCCCACAAAGCCTAAAGCATTTTGCTGAGAGCATGGTACCTATCACCACTTCCATGAAGGAGTCTCTGCAGGGAGGATAGCAGAGAGCACAATGACACCTGCTTCTAGGAGCAGCAACCCCACTACATGGCTTGTAGGCTTTGAGATGGCTGAGGAGCAGGATCCACACTCACATTAAAGAGGAGAGTGCTTTACTCATGTGAGGAAGAGACAGCAAGGTCAGTTTCAGTAGAAAGCACTCATCCTCCAGGGACAGACTCTGGCTATGGGCAACCAAGGTTTATCATTGAGCTATTGGACCATTGCACAAGAACCCTTTAAAAGAGTTTGTATCTCCATCTTGCTAGAACGTGCACTTCAGACCAGCAGAGATACACTATCTTCTGAATTAATGGACTACTAATAAGAGTGCCATGCATTCCCTAACATGTGGACTTTCAAAATTTCAGATGCCTATATTCTGTTATTCTCTCAATGGCCCAGGCACTTACTATCCAATGGTGACCTGTTAGAAGTACATCTAGGCTCAAAGCCAGGTTAAAAACTGGGCATGGTAACACATGGCTGTCATCTGAGCACTTAGGAGGCTGAGGCAGGGAGATCACTGCAAATTTGAGGCCAGCGTGGGCTACACAGTGAGCTCAAAGCAAGACTGAACTATAGTGAGACCCTGTGTCAACAAAACCAGATTAGAGTGCATTTTACTTCCCTGGATAGGATCTCAATGACATTTCTAGCTTGCAGAATTTATTTCCATTGCCATTAAATTATATTAGTCCACTCACTGGGCCCAGGCTAAGCCAAAGAACCCTGAATGTAGAATCCAGTTGCCCTCCCAACTCTAATTCTGCAGAACTAGTGACACTGGCCACAACACATCTGGGTTTGAAGCCGACTTATCAGGAAGATCTAAGTATTCCCAGATCTCCCTGGAAGCCTTCTCTCCTGTTTAACATTAGCAGCTTCATGGCCAGGAAGCGCTGACATGATTCTAAGCAAGGACCCACCCCAGCCTCAGATGCCTGGGTTCAAGCCTCAACCTCATTGCTTAACTAGCAGTTTGGCTGAGGGGCTTTTCTTCTCTGTGTCTTGATTTCATCATCTGCATACTTGGAACAATAACAATAGGTTCTATCACAGAGGATTATGGCCCCTCCAAATAACATTGCTCAAATAACATATTTGTTAAGGAAATAAGTGTTGGCCGATATGGAACAGTGAGCGCACAGACTCTGGGGAGAGTGAGCCTGAGACGGAGGCGCAGCCTTTCTTCTCTAGAGGCGCTGTGGCAAGAACTGTGTCCTAAGGTCACAGCTGTTGCAAGAAGACGCTGAAGGACATCAGCCAATTGTAGGAAGCTGGCCAGACCTCAGATCCCAGTCCTCCAAGGAAGGCCTGGAGGAGCTGGAAGATGCAGCCTGCAGAAGACAGAGCAGGCATGATGTGGTCCAGGGCTGTAGATGTAGATGAGGGGAGGGGTGAAAATAGTTCTTACCTTGGAGCTAAAACTGGGGGCAAAGGCTGGAAGTTGCAGTGGGGAGAACTTTAGACCCATCATCAGACAGGCTCAGGCCCACTAAGGCTGGCTGACCCTTCTTGACTGGCAGCTATAAGGAGCTTCTTGATGGCAGGAGAGAACTGAATGGGGTGAATTATTCAGGGCCCTTCCCAGATTCAATGGCCCAGACTCTTAATATTTCAGTTGGTTTTGAGATCAGACTACTGATAAGTGTGGTAGGAACAAAGTCACTGCTATTTTAAAGTTGAAAGTTTGCCAAGAATTTTATGAAGAATGCATGTCCTGACTTCCCAGCCTGGGTTGGAGCCTCCTAATGAGGTTCTCAGTGGTCTGACGTTGCTCTAAGACCTGCCTCCCACCCCTCCCCTGGACTATGAGACATGGATAACAGTGACAGCTCCTGGCAAGGTTGGGAGTCACTATGGCCTGCTGTGTCATGGAAAGGCAGTTTGTCTGAGAGCTGTCATTGCTTAGGAATCCAAAATAGGCCCTTCAAACTCTTGTTTTGGATATTTGCTGTGGTGGCCTGGGAGACTACAGAAAGACCATTTGGATATGACCCCTAGTGTCCCTGGAAAACAGTGGCATCTGGACTTCACTGTGATGGTCTGGAAGTCTCTGAAGTCATTCCCAGTAGTGGCTTTCTTATCTGCCTTAACAAAAGTAAGGCAGAGATCTCTAGTTATGCAGCAAGTAATGTTTATTAAGCTCTGGAACCACATTATACCATGACCTGTTATGTGTGGTTTCAAATAAGCCATCATTCAAAGGAAGCTTTCCCTCAACCCCACATCTACTTGACAGCAAAGAAACAAACTAGAAATGACTTCCCTATCTCTAGAGGTGCCAACTAGAGCCTGTGGAAACACAGGCCTGGGAGTAGGTCACAGAGGGGACTCTTCAGCTGAGCAGGAGAGGGTCAGCAAACTTAACAGGACATAAGAGAAAGGCATGTGATGGAGATAGACCCTTCGGCTAGCTGGCGACAGAAGAATGTGCATGTCTTGCCCGAACAGCCACTGCTCAGTTCAGCCAAGTGTTAGCATGCTTGATTGTTTTGCCAGATTGATTTATCTAAAAGAAGATGGAAACCATGGTTTATATGTAAAAATCTCTCAACTGTTAAATGATGGCAACTAATTTGCAGTCTCCGGATACTAGTTTTCTAATTGTGCAAGTAGAGTTTCTCTCAGATGGGTATCTGTAGTCGGAGTCCGCATAGCTTAGTCCTGGATCAGAGCAGAGCCTGCGTGCATCTTCAGTTTCACCCCATCTGGCCCTTTCCAGCTTTGCAGAGGGAAAGCACAGGCTTGAGGGCAGGAGGGCCCATACCGACTCCCTGTGGGACTCTGGGAAAGTCTGTCCCTCTTTGGCCTCAGTGGCCCATTCTGGAATTGGCCTAGGACATTTGGACGCCAACCAGTTCAAATAGTCTCAAAGTGAAGAGCTTTCAAGAGTAAAGTTGGTTCTTGATTTGGGGTCAGATGACTATTTTCTGGACTGACTATGCACCTTTGAGTAGTTTTAAAACCAAGGAAACTTTACCAGTAGCTGTCAGAATCTTTGTTCCAAAGTCTTAGGGCTGAGAGAGTGATCTGTGAGCAGCCACCAAATACCGTGGTGAAGGCTGTATCAGTTTCCTTGTCTGGAAATGGAAAGGTTGGTGGCTGGTTCCTGAGCCCCTTTGAGCCCTGGATTTTTTTTTTTTTAATGCTGTACCAAGGATTGAATTCATGACCTCATGCTTGCAAGGTAAGCAGTGGCTCCCCTCAGCTAAATCCCCGGCCCTTGGAATCCTATTATTTTAATGGATATATGTCTTCTAAGTTTGTAGCTTTACCATGTACCTGAAGAATTCAAGTTTTTAACAAAATATTGGTTGTTCAGTAGCCATTGGTGATAGGCATTGTGGTTGTGACAGGAACAACCCAGGACAGTTCCTGTCACATGGCGCAGACTTGGTGACTATCACAAGAAGGGAAAATGCTATGACAAGAAGAATGAGTTTTTCCTTGATGACTCAGGTCTAGTTGGTAGACAGGGAAAATGACTTCTGAGCTGAGGGCCAAATGCTGAGGAGGATCAGGGTCAGGAAGGTGAACAGGAAAAGGAATGGGCTTCTGGGAGAAAAGCAGGATGGGCAAACCCCGTGTCAGGGAAGCACAGGCTTATCTGAGGCCCCCTAAAAGGACATCACGAAGAACAAGGAGAGTCCTTTGTGCAGTGCAGCTGGTGAGGTTCAGGAAACTGCAGGATCATGTGACCCACAGAACAGACCTGGGTCTTGATTCTGAGACTCCAGAAAATGTCTGAAGGATTTCCAGCAAGGAAAGATGGGATCAGATCTGTGCTTTCGGTGATGACCTGACAGGTGGTGCAGGAGGGTTAGGGTGGGACTTGGGGAGCAGAACAGAGTAAGGAACTAGAAGCTAGAGAGATGCAATGGGTGTCTGGCCATCGAGAAAGTGTGAGTTATCATATCTGAGAGCTATTTAGGGTTTTGAGTCTATGAGGTCCACTGATCAGTAAAACAAACCCGCTCTTATCACAGTGCTAAGGCCAAGACTTGGCTCCCAGGCAGGCACGCTGGACAGTGAGCCAGCCTGATACCTGCATGTGTTCATAGCTGCAAGGCCCAGCAGCAGCCCCACGAGGTGGAGGACACCCAAGGAGCCCCATTTCCTGGTTTTCACACTCCTTGCTCCCTCCCATGCTGAGTATGGGTTCAACTAGCTTGAATCTAACAGCAACAACAAAAAATATATCAGGAGCCATGAGTCAAGATGGCGGACAATAAAAGGGCTATGACTGCCATCGTATTGTTGTTGCCTGTGTTTGCCCTTTCATGCCGGGTAAGGTCTTCTTAGGCCAGCCAGCAGCCGTGTGTGTGTGTGTGTGTGTGTGTGTGAGAGAGAGAGAGAGAGAGAGAGAGAGAGAGAAATCCAGAGAATGGGGAACCTGATCCTTCCCCAGGCAAGCCCAGAGGTAAATGTCATAAAGCTGATGGCTCAATTTCAACCTCACAGAACTCCCAGAGTCAGAGCCTCCCAGTAAGATTCCCAACTCAGAGCTGAGAGAGAATTGTTTCTTGTTTCTAGCCTCTCAGTACTGGGGTCATGCAGTAGGGGATCACCATAACCCTTCCCCAAATGCTGTACTGTCGCCACCCTAGAGCTGGCAAGGGAAGAGTTAACCCCAGAGCCTGGCCTCCAGGTGGACAGCAAGGTTAGTGCCTCCACCTTGAGTTCATTACCAAGTTATCTGTTTGGATGTGTGGCCAGCTGGGCCCAGCCTTCCAGTGGTGCCTGTCAGAGGAGGCCCCTCCGTTGGGCAAAGGAGAGGCATTCTTGAATCTCACAGATTTGTTAGTGACCTTGCTAGCCTGCATCTGTTTGCAGTGTGCCAGCTGTGTGCCTCCACCCAGCAAAGCCACCTAGCCTATGTCCCCTAGTAGGGATCAGAGCTGCTGTGACTCCTCCGCCTTGGCCCTGGGTTTGATGTCTTAAGAATTTGGATGGAGAGACTGAGGGTCTACTGCCCCTCATAACAGCTAGCTGATGACGAACTAACCCTAACCCTAACCCTCCCCTTTTTCAGTCCTCACAGCGACCTTCCTGAAGCAGGGTACCTCAGCCCATTTCACAGATGAGAAAGGTTGTGCCCAAGATCATGCAGTTGGAAAATATAAGGCTGTAACTCAAAAGTCTGAGTTCTCACCCGGCCCACCTCCATGGTAGAAATGGGGGACTCAGTGCTTTTGTCGTTTGGGGAGCCATCTTGGGGGATACAGTGGAGAGCTGACAGGGCAGACTCCTGGCTCCCTGCCTGTTCTAGCCAATGCAGCTCTTCTGATGTGTGTTTTGCGATCAAGGGTCCCTGGAGAGTTTCGTATGAAAAACAGACTTACAAAAACAAGACAAAGGTGGCAGCCTGTGTGGTCTGGGTTGAGACCATTCTGGTCCCAAGTGTCTATGTATTGGGTGACCAGGAAGATAACCGTGGTCCCTACCTCAGGGGGATATATGGGGGACTCAGTGAAGTTAAACATGGAAAGCCCGTAGTACAAAACTAGGCCAAGGTGTGTGATGTGTTACTGCTTTTTCCAAGGGTTTGCATTTGTAAGGTGGGAGAGGGGGGCAGTCGGTCACTGATGCAGGAAAAGCCTTCCTCCAGGCAACTGGAGCCTCTGAAGTCTTCTGCCAGAGACTTCCTCAATTTTGTGCTTGGAGACCAGCCCTGCTGGCCCCAGATCCCCATACTCAGGCAGTGGCACACTTGGCCAGAGAGCTCACACCAGCAACTAAATCTAGTGTGAAGGGGTAAGAAGAGGGAACAGAAATAAGTGTAGATTTTCCCTGGATGCTGAGGTCATGTGGCCAGTGATAAGATTAGGATTCAGGCAACCATTTCCTGGACCCATAAATCTCAGCTCATTTTATCACTTAGATCCGCAGGATTTAACTGACTTTGAGAGGAGCCAAAAGAAAGAAGAGAGGCTGCCTCCCAGGCTGCAAGAGCTGAGCCCTGTCCAGGGAAGCGCTGGCCTCTCCTTCTGTGGCCAAGTTCTTTCTCCAGAACCCCTGGAGGCTGCTCATCGTGTCCCTGCTTGAACCCTTCCAGTAACAGGTTACTAGTTCCCAAGAAGTAAGGGGTTCTTGGCCTCTGGGTATAAGCATTTTAACCAGCAGCTTCATTAGTAATTCTGGGGGTCTTTCAGCCTGTGTGCCAGGCTTCTCCTGAAGAGGAATTGACTCTGGGTTGAGCAGGATAAAATCCCTACTCTCAGGCTGATTAGATGGAACTGCAGGATGACAGGATACAACCACAGATGGCTCCAACCTGCAATGGTTCCACCTGTGCTGGTTCAAATACAGCTTTTCAGCTCTGTGATGTGTGGAAGTGGTTCACATTTAGTAGAATCCGTACTTCACACTTTGGTTTCTGATCTTCTCCAGGCAAGCAGTGTGTGCTGCAGTTCTCTTGTGAGATGCTGGGCATGGCAGTGGGCTACAGCTCTTGGCCGCAGGATCACGAGCAGTAAAAGCCCATGCAGTTACACAGTGATGTCCAGTAGGTTATTTATACTCAGTACATTTATTATTGACAATACTTTCAACTTAGAGTGGATTTATCTGGATGTGATCCCGTCGGAAATATCAGGTCATGGCAGATGATAGCAGGTGCTGTGATAAAAGTAGGTAGAATGAGGGCTGGGGATGTAGCTCAGTAGCACCACGCCTACCTGGCAAGCACAAGGTCCTGAGCCCAATCCCTGTACCACAAAAAAATAACTAAAAAAAGGCATGACATAGAGTGACTATCCTGGAGAGAGCAGACAGAGAAGGCATGTCTGAGACAGTTAAGTGCAGCATAGATGACAAGAAGAAACTAGCTACAGGCTGGACACAGTGGCACATTTCTGTAATCCCAGCAATCTGGGAGGCTGAGACAAGAAGATGGCCAGTTCAAGCCCAGTCCGGACAACTTAGTGATTGACCAAGACCCTGTCTCAAAAATCAGAGATGAGAAAAGGCTGGAAATATAGCTTGGTGTGAAAGCTCTGGGTTCAAATGCCAGTACCACCACTATCACACACATAAACACAAAATCTATGACAGATCATGTTTCCCAAAGACAGCTGCAATGGTACTTCACATTGCACCTGTCTCCCTGCAGGGTGACTTGTCTTCTTTATTAAGAGATGGAGTCTGGGGCCGGGGATATAGCTCAGTGGTTCCGGCGCCTGTCTTGCAAGCGCAAGGACCCGGGTTCGATCCCCAGTAACCACATAACAATACTGGGTGTGGAGACTCACCCCAGCGGCAACCAATACCACATACCAGTGCCGGGCGTGGTGGCTCACGCCTGTAATCCCAGCACTCGGGAGGCAGAGGCAGGAGGATTGCTGTGATGTGAGTTGGAGGCTGAGCTTAGGGCCAGCCTGAACCACAAAGCGAGACCCTGTCTCAAAAAACCTTAAAAAAAAAAAAAAAAAAAGAGATGGAGTCTGTCTGCTCTTTGGTTCTTGATGAGCCTATGATGTTGTGGGCCAGTAAAACATAGCTGAAGCAATGCTGTGTCAGCTGGATGTAACTACTCAGGACGATTTTGCTTTTGGATCCTGGAACTCTGTTTCTGAGGCCACTTTCTTCTGGAGCCCAGCTGTCACGCTGTGAGAAGCAGAGGTCATGGGAGTGGCTCCAGCTGGGGCCCCAGCCGCTGAAATCACTGACTTCCAGCTGGACCTCGGAATGGGGATAAGTCACCATTTTTAGTCATTAACATTTGGGGCGGCTTCTTCTATAGAAGGGACAACTGGAGCACCAGTATCAAGACAGAACAGCTCTGTGCATGGCCCTAAAGAAGGAAAGAGTCTTGGGTATTTGAGAAGCCAAAAAAGTTGAGTTTGGCTGGAATATAATGGACACCAGGGAGTGACAGAGCACAGGAAGATTCTGAGCACTTGTGCAGAGCACAGTCGTTGGATTCCTGCCTTCAAAAGACCCCTCTTTGTAGACCAGAGTGGTCACTGTGAGGGTGACAAGCAAGGCATAGAGATAAGGGCAAGGTGACTGAGAGCGATTTGTGTGTGGCTTGAGCATTCGAGTGGATGGTGGTGCCAGTTCCTCGTGGGGGAGAGGTCTAAGAAGGGGCAGATTAAGAAACAAAGTCAAGGATTCTTTTCCATCCACATTAGTCGGAGGTGCTGAGGAGTCTCCTAGTTAAGATCTAAGCGGCCTTTGGTGTTAGTGGTGAGGTCTGGCGTGGATCTTTGCTACATGGGTGGTATTTAAAGTCATATACATGATGCATTCACCAAGGACATGCATATAGAGAAGGAAGAGGAGCTGTCTGAGGACTGAGCTCTCAGATTCTCCTGGGATTCAGGAGGGGGAGCCACCAAAAGCGACTGGGAAGAAGTGACCAGTGAGGGGATGAGGAGGGCCAGAGGAGGAAGTAAAGGGGACGCTGTCAACTGTGCCAAATGCTGCTGTTTAGTCTAACAAGATAAAGATGCAAAGTGACGGTGGGGCATGGCAGCCTGGAGGCCACTAGTTAAAAATCTTTGGCTCTTTTCTTGTTGAACATGTCTTCCTGGCCCCTCCCTGGGGGTGGGGGGTCAACTTATTGTCCCTATAGACGTTGTATGTCTGCTCAACAAACGGAAATTGTATTTTCATCATATACTTCTACTATGGCTCTTGCTGCCAGATGCATGACACTGGCACATCCTACATTGGGGTATCTTTTTAGCCTGCTTTCCAGAATCAAGATATATGCAAAGGAGATACAGCTGACTTGCAGTGCCTATTAATGTGAGAAAGGAAGAAATCTTAGCTGTTTTACAGCACCATGATTTTGAGATTGTTACTGTAGCATAAGTTAAGCTGACTGATGCACTATGTAGGTATCTACCCCTCATCAGGAGGCTGTTGTTTGATGTAGAGATACTGCTCAGCCTAAATAGAATCGCATCAGTGCATCCTCTTGTGTCTTTTGCCCAGTATAATATCGTTTTAAACAATCATTTATGGTACCTACAGCTGTAGTTCATCCATTTTCATTGTTACATTGTATCCTATTGAAAAATGTATTCCAGTGCACGGTTCCATTCAGCTGTTAAAGGACACTTGAATTATTTGGTGCTACTGTAAACAGTGATGCTATGAATATTCTTGGATATGTTCTTGCACATATTCATGAGTCTCTCTAGGTCACAAGAGTGGGATTGATGGGTGATACAGTACCTGTGGCTATAATTTGAAGAGAAATTGTCCAAAAGCCTTTCCTACATTGTACCATTTTATACTCCTACCAATAATTTATGAATGTTCCTGTTATCCCACATCCTTAATAACATTTGATAGCCAGCTGTGTGCATATGTATTATTCTATTCTGAGTAAGTATTGTTACAGCTCATTTAAAAATTCAATTTATATTTTTCTGTTTATAAAAAAATCTTTTTATAAGGGTATTGGACCCTTGGATTTCCTCTTTTAGGAGGAGCTTGTATACCCCCTCCCCTTTTCAAGTAAGATATTTTTTCCTTTTCAAAAATCATTCTTGGGCCAAGAATTTAGCTCAGTGGTTCGGGCACCTGCCTTGCAAGTGCAAGGTCCTGGGTTCAATTTCCAGTAACCACATACAGCAATGCCAGGTGTGGTGACTCATGCCCACCAGCAATCAGTACCACATGACACAGTGCCCAGCACGGTGACTCACGCCTGTAATCCCACCACTCAGGAGGCAGAGGCAGGAGGATTGCTGAGTTCGAGGCTGAATTCAAAACCAGCTTAAACTACAAAGTGATCCTGTCTTAAAAAACTAAAAGTAAATAAATAAAATCATTCTTTATATATTCTAGAAAAGTCTCTCATCACTTATATCAATAACCTCCAATATCTTCTCCACTCTATGGCTATTTTCATACTCTTTATAAGATGTGTTAGTAAGATGTTCTTAGATATAAGAAGTCAAGTATATAAATCCTTTTCTTTATAAATAAACGCTTGCTGTGTCCTATTCTTTGTTTATGAGATTTTCTCCTATGTTATGCCATCCGCAGTTTGGTCAGTGGCCCACTTGGAGTTGATAGCTAGGACTGGTGTGAGGTATGGGCCTACTTTCAGTTTTTCCGTATGAGTACTCAGTTGTCCCCAAACTCTGTATTTATAATATTGTTTTTTCCCCTATGGTTGGTGGTGCCACCTTTGACATAAAGTGAGTATCATAAATATGAGGTTTGACATTATTATTTTTATTTATTTATTTATTTATTTTTTTTTTTTGGTGCTGGAGATTGAACTTGTGACCTTGTGCTTGTAGTCTACTCCATCTTGATGTTAGGTATAAGCAAGTTTCCTGTCTTGTTCTCCACAGAAAATCTTGACCAGTTTTAGTCCTTGATATTTCCATGTAATTTGTGGAATCCTGTTGTCAGAGTCCATGAAATCCCTTTTGTAGTGAGGGTTTAATGAAGCCTGTAGATCAGTTTAGGAAGAACTTATAACTTTACCATATAAGATCTAATAATCCACTGATGGCACATTCCCTTTTTCATTTAGGGTTTTTTTTAATGACTTTCAATAAAGTGCTGCAATTTTCTCAATCTAAGTCTTGTGTGATTTTGTTAAATTTTTGTTAAATTTATTGATAAACATCTTTAGTTTAAAAACTTTCTTATTACTGCTCTTTTACCAAATCTTTATTTTTGCAGTTTTGGGGATTGAGCCCAGGGCCTTGCACACACTAGACAAGCATTATACCACTGAGCTGTACCCTCAGCCCTGAAATACATTTCACTACATTATTTGGTATTCAATTAGGATACCAAATTTTCTTCTTAATTCTATTAACATAGCATATATTATTTTGGGTTTTCATTATTAAATCACTTTTGAAAGATTATTTTGCTCCCCCAGAACTTATATCTTTTATTTCTTTTTCTTGCCTTTCTGCCCTAATACTGCCATTAAAATGTTAAATAATGCCCAGTATAGGGGTGCACACCTGGAGTCACAGTACTTGGGAGGCTGAAGCGGGAAGATTGCTGGGAGTTTGAGGCCAGCCTGAACTACATGGTGAGATCTTGTCAAAAAGGAAAAGCAAAAACAACGAAACAAAAGTTGAATAATATTGGTCTATTGGGTATTTTAGAGCTTTAAATATTTTAACATTAATTCTGTTAGCTGCACATATAATCTTTATATTAAGTTAATGATTTCTTTTTCTTTACAATTTCCTAGACTATTATTTTATTTACTTAGTTTCAAAATGTATTTATTTTTTTGCGGCACTGGGGATCAAACTCAGGGCCTCATGCTTCCAAAATAAGCACCATACCACTTGAGCTAAATCCCCGGCCTATTATTTTAGTTTTTATATCGTGAAAGAGCGTTAAGTTTTCATCAGATATTCTTGTATTCATTGCTATTATCATGCTTTTGTTGTTTAATCATTTGTGTGTCCCACTATGTCTCAGTCCCTTCCCTGGTCTCTAAAACACAATACCCAACACCAGAGAAAGAAAGGACGGGAAGTTTATTTGAGCTCACAGTTTCAGCGGGTTCATTCCATGGTTGGCCAGATCCAGGGAAGGAACAGTCTGGGAGAAGAGCCCTGTGGAGAAGAGCTGCTCCTGTGGTGGTGTCCGGGAAGCGGAGAGCAAAGGGAGGAGTCAGAGGGGAGGAGGCTCGGCCTCCGAGCCACACTCCCAGCGACCTGCGTCTGCTGACCGGGCCCACGTCCTAATGGCGCACGCAGCTTCTGAACTCACTTGTGGACAAGCCCACGGATGAGCACAGCATCCCACGATCCAGTCACCTTCCAAACACATGAGACTTTCGCGACACCCCAGGTCTAAAGCACAAGTTCACGGCTGACCTGATCCCCTCCCCGAACCCTTCAGCTGCGGGTTGAACCCCAGGCCCCCCATGTCCTCAGCGACCACTCTCCCACTGAGCCGTACACCAGCTCTCACTGGTTTTCTAACATTAAATCATCCTCAGATTCCTAGGGTTAGCCCCTTAACGGCTGTGGGAGATATTTCGCTTGTTTTTTTTTAGGTTCACTAAATTTATTTTTAAAGTCTTAAAATGTATCTTACACAAGACCATTACATTCTGCACTCCTCTCTGAACAGATGCCAGGGACATGTGGACTATTGTTTCTCCCCTGCCCCAAATGTTTCCAGGGACCATAAAGAAAGATATTTACAATAATTCCAAGGGAGAGGTTGTATTTTAAACCACCAAGAGCAAGCAAAAAATAAAATTCACTCGCTGTGCGACTGGTCCAAATTTTAATGTTAGTTTTTGCATACCCTTCCTCCAACCCTGTTTGTAAGGAACTGAGATGTTGTATCTAGGGAACATCAGAGATCTCACTAATCTCAAATGCAGAACAACCATAAAACAGAGGAATGTTGGGTTTTTAAACAGAAGATTTTTTTTCTAATGCTAAATTTCTTTAGTGCTTTATTAGTCTTAGAAAAACTTTCCAGAATGTTGCTTTACAGTGTTCCAAAGCAAATACTGTGCATTCTCTTTCTGGTATACCCTTCCTACAGTGGTAATGTTCCAAGCTTTCAATCCTTCTGAAGTCTCATCAGGTTTTTTGTTGTTGTTGTTATTTTTTGAGAGACAGGGTCTTGCTTGTAGTTAAGGCTGGCCCTGAGCTCACTATGTTGTAGACCAGGGCAGCCTTGAACTCACAGCAATCCTCCTGCCTCTGCCTCCCAAGTGCTGGGATTACAGGCACCACGCTCGGCATTGTTGTATGCTGAGCCACTTACCAGGGATCAAACTTGGGACCTTGTGGCAGGTGCTGGAACCACTGAGCTGAATTCCTGGCCCCAAGTCTCATCAGTTTTGACAGAGGCTTCCAACTCATAATGGATTTGTTTAATCAGCTGACCAACCACCTTTGCCAGTCATAGATCCAGCTGTATTTTAGGAATAGCTACTTGTGTGGTAATATAGGTCCACCGAGATCTCCCTGTGATGCCTGGTCCTCTGCGCAGGAACTAACATCTCGGGAGCCACCCTGTGGTCACGTGCCATCTGCCATCCGACAGGCTCCAGGCATCTAGGGCAAAGACCCAGGTTTCTCCAGCACCGAAGACGACCATGCCATCAGACCATCTCCAGAGCTCTCTTGTAGGCTCTAGATCTCCCCATCTTGGTGGTAGTAGTGGTGGAAGAGGAAGATTCCAAGTCCTGCCACCATCCCAGCTACTTCAGCGAGGAGGTGATCTGTCAAAACCACCTCTTCCCCGCATGGGAAATCTCACAGGATGTCCACAGGTCATTAGACATCATTGTAAAAGCACCATAATCCCTCTAAGGTTTCGTTGTGCAAATATGATTCTAAGGCTGTGCATATCCTGTGATGGAATGTTCACCTACCAGGTCAAGGATGATCTTTATGCACTTTGCAACCCTGGCAGATTTTTCTCCGATAAAAATGACTCCAGCAGAGTGAGGGCAGCATTCCTAGAAATTTTTTTTATGGTTGTATGAGTGTTCTCTTGAAGTGCTTTCATTTTGGCACTGGTGGCCCCAGTAATTCTTCCTGCCAGATTCTGATGAATCTATTCTCAACAGTCCTTCAAGTCACTTCCTTTATAATGGTAATTTAAGCAGGCCACAGCGTCAGGTCCCATCAGGAGCTGGCTGGTTGTGGAAGGTGGTGGCCACGGTGAGCCCTCTTCCAAGGTAGGGGTAGTTTTCTTCAGAATTTCTCCTATTGCTTTAATACCAACAGTGATATTTGATATGAACTTGGGTCACTGTTGTCTAGGAGTGGAGCACTGGCAGGTAGCCTATAAGAAACATCTTAATAATCTCTCATTTCCCAGTCCCTGAAGGAGAATGCTAATTCAACCCTTTCATCAGGGTTTCTAGATCTATGATGGTCCTGTTCCTCCTCAGATTTCCAGCAGGGCGCTTACCAAATTCACTACTGGTTTCAGTGCTGGGGAAGGTTCCCTCTGGCTGCTCAGTTTCCATTTTCTTCTTTTAAGTGGGCACAGCATTCACGTGAGTTTGCCTGCCCTTCACCACCACAACTTGTGGTCTTTCGCTGGACTTTCGGAGCTAATATTAAGGGTTTTATATTTTTGAGTAACACAAGTGTGTAACTTTCCTTTCTTATAGTGTCTTTGTGCTGTTTTGGTATGTAATGTGAGCCTCATAAAATGAGTTGGGGATTTTTCACGCTTTTTCTGTTTTCTGGGAGAGATTGTCAAAATCCAACATTTTTACCTCTTTGAATATCAGAACTTACCAGTGAAGCCATCTAGAGTTCAAATTTTCTTTGCAGAAGGGGCTTTAGGTAATTGATTCAATTTCTCAACTTGTTAGATTAGCTAGGTTTTCTATCTTAGGTAAAATTTTGTATACTGTACCTTGTAAATACTTTTCCTTTACATTTTCAGTTTATTAAATCAAAGCTGTTGAGCATATCCCTTTCTCTTTAAAGTTGTGGCATCTGTCCAGTGACACATTTTTATTTATAATTTTTTGTATATGCTACTTTTTGACTTTTTTCATAATTTTTTTCTTCAACTCAGGATTGAGTTCAGTCTCTTCACACTGAGATTTATTACCAGATTATTTTATTTCTCCTTTTTTTTTGGATAGGGTCTCACTCTGTAGTTCAAGCTGGCTCTGAGCTCAGCCTCGAACTCACAGCAATCCTTCTGTCTCTACTTCCCGAGTTCTGGGATGACAGGCATGAGCCACCATGCCCGGCACTGTGGTATGTGGTACTGATTGCTGCTGGGCGTGAGTCTCCATGCCTGGCATTGTTGTACGTGGTTACCAGAGATCAAACCTAAACCCTTGCACTTGCATGGCAGGCGCCAGAACCACTGAGGTAAATCCCTGGCCCTATTTCTTCATATACTTCTTAGCTGCTTTTATTTCTTCCTTTGAAAAATGTCTGTTTCTTTCAGATGCCCATTTTTGAATTGGGTCTTTAAATTTAGGGTGGGCTGGCATTTTTAAGCTCTTTATATATTCTAGATAGTTGCCTTTTATCTGAGAAACTGCTGGTAAAAGTTGTATTCATTTTTTTTTGAGACAGGGTCTCGCTTTGTGGTTCAGGCTGGCCCTAAGCTCAGCCTCAAACTCACATCACAGCAATCCTCCTGCCTCTGCCTCCCGAGTGCTGGGATTACAGGCGTGAGCCACCACGCCCGGCACTGTGGTATGTGGTACTGGTTGCTGCTGGGTGTGGGTCTCCACACCCAGTATTGTTATGTGGTTACCG
>PVIR01001673.1:74251-99318 GCA_004026965.1 Petromus typicus | reverse complement strand
TTAAGTGCAAGAATGTTTCTATACAGAATGAAATGTTAATTGGTCTAGAAATTTCCCACTAAGTATGTTTCTTTGGGAGAGGCCAATGCGAGAAAAAGAGTATTTAGAATGGATGCCACATACCCCACTGCGTGTCTGTAACATTTCTGGGTTCTAGAACAGAGAGGTAAGAAGATTCAATCTTCTGTGCCCAGGCTTTATAGTACAGAGGCAGAGTTAAGATGGATACTCAACTAATCATGTGAAATATGACAAATTCCAGGCACACGACAGATGCCTTTTCAGTCATTTTTGAGTGAATGATGAACATTGCCTTGGGAGTTCAGAGGAGAGGATTTTATTTCTGCATGAAATATATCAAAGGAATCTTGGTAATGCATTTGAGCCAGGTTTTAGCAGTCACTTTTTTTGACATTCAGAGAAATAGAAGGTAGGCACTATTTGAAGGGGGAACAGCATGAATGAAAGTGTGGGATATCTTTATTTTAAAAATGCTTTACTGAGATACATTATGGAGTTTATTAAAGTACGCAATCCATTGGTTTCAAATATTTATGGGACTTGTGCAACCATTATCTCAAATTTTATAACATTTTTATCGTCCTCCAAAGAAAGTACTCATCATGACTCAGTCCATCTAGGCCCCATCTTTACTCCTCCGCAGCCTTAAGTGAGTACTAATTCACTCTCTATTTGCCTATTGCAGACATTTCATATAAATAGAATCTTATAATCCGTGATCTTTGTAACTGACTTCTTTCACTTAGGTTAATGTTGCAGCATATATCAGTACTTTATTCATTTTTATTGCTAGACAACCCTTCACTGTAAGGCTATACCATAGTTCACTTACCCATTTATCAGTTGATGGACATTTGGGCTCTTTCCATGTTTTTGTTTTTGCTTTTGGCAGTCCCGAGGATTGACCCTTTGCACTGAGTTACACCCCAGTCCTTTTTTATTTTTTATTTTGAGACAAGGTCTCACCCAGTTGCTAAGTTGCCGGGACTGGGCTTGTGGAACTTCCTGTCAGCCTCTCAGAGTGCTGGGACTGCAAGTGTGCACCACCAGGCCAACTTCTTTCTACTTTTCGACTAACATGAATAATGCTGCAAACATTCACGTGCAACTTTGTGTGGACATGTTTTCATTCACCAGTTCCACTGGGAGAAGAATCTGTTGATCTGCGTTTAATTTGAAAAATGGCTTGATTGTCTCCATCTAAGTTGTGTATCTTATATGTATAGCTATTGTGTGGGTGGGACGTGGTCTGTCTTTGTTGTTTTGATTTTCATTTCTTAGTAGCTAATGATATTGAGCATCTTTTCATATGCTTTTCAGCCATTTGTATATTTCTATTTGAGAAGTGTCTATCAATTCTTGACTATTTTTTGCTGACCATTTTTCAGTGGTAACTGGTAAGTTACAAATTCTTTATATATTTTGGAGACTAGACTCTTATCAGACAAATGGTTTGCAAATGTTTTTACCATTCTGTGGGCAGATTTTTTTGCATTCTTTATGGCATCCTTTGAATCAGAAATGTTTTAAATGAAGTCCAGTTAATGAATCTTGTCTGTCACCATATTGTGCTTTTGGTTTGTATTTTAGGGTCTATGTCTCCACCTGAACATTGATCCCATGGGTGGGCTCAGTTTGTGGAAACTTATTGGGATGTTATGATTGGTGCATTTTTCTCCATATGTTCAATAAACAGCTTTTTTTATTTAAAGACGGGTCTTGCTTTGTAGTTCAGGCTGGCCCTGCACTCCCTATGTAGCCCAGGCAATCCTGGAACTCATAGCAGTCCTCCTGCCTCTGCCTCCTGAGTGCTGGGATTTCAGGCATGAGCCACCATGCCTGGCTAACAGATCAAAATTTTGAGGGTTCTGAAGCATATACCATCAGGGAAGGGCTTCTCATTACAGTATAACATATATAGAAAAGGCTCAAATCAGAAGTCCATTGTGATGATTTCTCCCAAATGGTGCACAACCATGTTTACTGGTATCCAACTCAAGACTCAAACCATTAGCAACATCTAGAAACCCCTGCTACCTGAAGTCCCTTTCCCGTTGTTAGCTACCCATAAAGGTAACCGATACCTTGGGCTCTAACATCATAGACTAGCTTTGCCTGGACTCAAAGTTCCTATGAATAAAATCAGTGTGCACCCTAGTATCTGGCATCTTGTGGCTTCCATATTTGTGAGGTCCAACTGTGTCATCAAATGCTATCATAGTTCCTGCTCATTTCTCCCGTAGTGTTACTTTTGATGAACGTGCCACAATTGATCTGTGACTATTGGGCTTTTAGGCTGTTTTCAGCTTTGGGATATTTTGGACAAACCTGCTATGAACATTCTTGCACATGTCTTTTAGAGGCCATGTGAACTTTTGTCTGCTGGCTAGCTATCCATGAGGGAATGCACTGCTCATGAGGAGAGAAGGACATTCTGCTGTGGAAGATACAGTACTGCAAGTCTGGTGGGGCATAGTGGCCCACACCTATTGTCCCAGCTACACGGGAGGCTGAGATAGAAGGACTGTGAGTTCTAGGCCAGCTTGAGCAGCTCAGTGAGATCCTGTCTCAAAGTAAAATAAAGATCTGGGGCTGTAATTCAGTGGTAGAACCCTTGCCTAATATACTCACGGCTCTTGGTTCAAGCCCCATTACCACATATACACATACACACAAATGCAAATCATTTTTCAAAGTGGTTGTACCAACTTACACTCTCCTCTCAGAAGATATGAGAGCTTCTGTTCCACCTCAATACTTTGTGTGTATGTGTGTGTATGTACATATATATTTAAAATGACTTAATGGCAGTTTAACTCATATTTAGATGTTACTATAGTGCAAGAGAGCATTTATGCAACTATTTTATTTTCCACTTTTAGTGCAGTACTCAAAAAAATCACATGAGATATTCCACACTTTATTATGAAATGGGCTTTGTGTTAGTAATTTTGCCCAAGTGTAGGCTAATGAAGGTGCGTATTATTAGGCTGGGCTATGCTCTGATGTTTGGTAGCTTAGCTGTATTAAACACATTTTCTACATATTTTAAACTTACAATGGATCTGTTGGAACATAACCCATCATAAGTGGAGGGGAGGACAGTTATGAATTCACGTTACCTCTTAATCTTATTCGTTCAGGTGAAGAGGCTGTCTTCTCACACTGTCATCTTAATTTTGATTTTGAAGGACCAGCTTTACTAAAAGGGAAATGATGAATATGAAATTGAGTACAAAAGTAAATATTTACAAATAGTGTAAAAAGAAACCACAATGAACTGCTGGAGACATAAGTTTCAGATTCCTTTCTCCTGAAGTTTCTGAGGAGACTTCTCAGAAACACCTCCTTCCAAGAGCTTCCTGTGCCAATGTGACTTCCTCCCCACCACACTGCCTGTGGGGCCCAGCGGGCCTCCTGAAGCTTCTATCCTCAGCTTTCTGGGGACCGGGGTCTGCCAGGCCCACAGGGCCCCAGTCCCTCCTGACTGTCCCTCCTGGATGTTGGCTTCCATAGCAGTGTTCTGGAGAGTCCCCCACCACCTCTTGTCCAGTGTCCTCTCGTTTTGTAAGGCCGTGTTGTACAATGGGTGACAAGAGAACAGGAGATTAGGAGGAACACTGTGACCCAGCGTGCCCGATTGGCATCCTGGCTCTACCACGTTGCAGCTGTGTGATGTTGGGCCTCAGTTTCCTCAGTTGTAGGGTAGGGATGGTGATAGGTATTCCTCGGCTGATGGGTAGGGATGGCTCTGTCTCATAGGTGTCGGGGGATCCCAGAACAGCCAAGTGTGCAAAGACTTAAAAGAATGCTTGGTTGTTAGGAACATTGTGATGTCTTCCTTCTTATTCTCAGCCCTGTCCTTCCTGACCCATTTCCGTTCGCCTTGTGGTCCACTGAATGCTGTCAGACAGGCCATGGTGACCTGTCTCCCTAGGGACAGAGATAGCAGTGGTTCACATCAGGGGCAAAAACGATGTGGAATAAATATATCTCTATTTCTGATGCACCCCGCCCTGAAACAGTGTGACTTCCTCCCCAGCTGGAACACTCCCTGAGTCCACTGGGGACTCCAGGCCACCCCCACCACTTAGCTGGACTCAGCAGCCACCTCCTCCCTGCGGTGCCAAGGGTAGGAGCTGGTTAGATAAATGAGCCTGGGTCTCTGCCTCAGCTTCAGCCTCCCACCCTGGTGTCTCTTCTCCAACAGCAGATGGAGTTTCCATCCCTGGTTTACAAGGCCAGCTCCTTTCTCTAATCACAGCCTTGAGTTGGGTAACAGGACAGGGACTGGGAGGTCCAGTGTGACAGAGGCCCAAAGAGGGGGATGGCTTCTCTAAGTCATATAGCAAGAAAGCTGGGAGATAGGACTGCTCTGCCCTTGGTCAGAGGACCATTGCTGTCCCTTGCAAGGAGCACTTCAGAATGACCATACATTGAGCACTCAGGCCTGGTCAAGATGAAAGGGAAGATGACAGGTTTGGGTTCAGTCCTTGCCCCTCCCTCCCTACCTGTGCCTCAGTTTCTCCATCTGTAAAGGGGGTTAACTTACCAAATAAAGGCAGATCTCTACTTTGACAGCTCTGGTTGATATTTCTTCTTGATCTCTGTTGGCCTGTGTGTCCACCTGTCTGTCTGCTCCAGGCTGACCTTGGAAGGAGCTGACATGGAGTGGAGACTGTGCAGTGGGGAACGAAGGGCACGGTGAGAAACTGGCATCTCTGCTTTGTCTCTGGCTTCCTTTGGACCCCAAAAAGGGGCCGAGGGTGATGTTTGGAGATGTGGCCCATCTGCCTCCCTTAAAGCACCTGATGAAACAGCCCACAGCCTCCAGAAGCCCCCCTCGTGCCATGGGGTGGGCAAGGAGCAGACATGATCATGGGGAGCTTGTGTAGAGCGAGACCACGTGCCCAGATCAGTGCAGCGCGGTGCCCCTCTGCCCCGTGTCACCTGTCATTTGACAGTGGGAGCAACAAAGGCCCAGAGCAGGGAAGGCACTTCCCTGGGCACTGAGCACAGACAGACAGACCTCCAGAGTCAGAATCCAGGCCGAGATTCTGTGGCTCAGGCTTCTTTCTGCTACTCATTGTCACTTACTGTAAAGACAGCTTTGTCAAGATAGAACTCATGCACCTCACAATTCAGCTTTTTAGAGCGTGCAGTACATCCATCACCTCGATACTGGAACATTTCACTATTCCCCAAAGAAACCGCACCCTCCCCCTGTGGTCACCACTCTCCCTCCTGTATTCCTCCATTCCCTAGGCCAGTGGTGGCAAACCTATGGCATGAGTGTCACAGCCGGTTGCTTATTTCATCAAAAGCTCTAAGAAGGTTGCCATCACTGCCAACCCAAGGTAACCATCTATCTGTTTCCTGTCTCTATAGGTTTCTGTTGCAGCTATTTCCTGTAAATAGAATCATACAATATGAGACCTTCTGTTTTTGGCCTTTTTCACTTAACATAATGTTTTCAAGTATAATGTAGCATGTGTCAATACTCCGTCCCTTTTCATTGCCAAGTAATATTCCACTGTGTGGGTATACTCTATTTTATTTATCTATTATGGACATTTTTCACACTTCCCCTGTTGTTCTACTCCAAATGGTGAGCTGTGAACACTGACAAACAGATTTCTGGGTGAACACATTCTCATGCCTCTGGAGAATAGATCCAGAAGAGGACTTACTGGATTATGAGCCAACCCAGCGTTCATGGGCCCAGCCTTATGCTCCTGACTTTCCCGGATCTTGGGGTGCTGATGAAAAACTGTGAGCAGAGACCCTACTTCTCGTCTCTAGGACCTGGGGAGCAAACTCTGCCACCACTCTGAGCACGCTGGCTTACGTCCTTGTGCATTCACAGGGAACGCGATCCCGACTTTGACCAGTGTGGGTCACCACTGCCTGCCCGTGAGCCTTCTGGGAGTGGCGTTCTTAGTGTGCAGGCTTTTGTCTGTCAGGCTTTTGCCATTTGCCCACATTTGGCCCGAAAGTTAGTGGTGCTGTGTGTCCTGTGTCTCCAGTGTTACTGAGGCTTATGCTCTGCCACCTTTCACCACTTCTCTTCTGAAGGGCTATTTTTTTTGTCCCCTTGAGACAAAACGCACAGCCTCGAGGACTCTTGGTGTGGCGTCTCTGCTGGAGGAGAAGCAGGGAGGCCTGGAGAGAATGCTCCGCTCTAGTCCTGGCCCTGAGGTAAACGTGCTTTTGGAGGCTGGGCTCAGCCCTCCACCCTGGGCACCTCCTTCCCAGACTCCATCGCTGATCTGTTATTCTGGGCTTGGCATGAGGCTGAGGGGTGAGCTGGCGGGCATCCTGGGTAAACACAAGCAGCTGGAGAGGAAAATGCCTTTGGGGGCAGGAGGGTGGACTAACCAGACCCCAGGCTGTGAGGCCTGCCAGGCTTGTGTGAAGGCTTCTGCCCCGAGCTGTGGACCCGGCAGAGAGGACAGTGTGGGAGGAATGGGGGGGGCTCTAAGCTGAGCCCCACCCTGGACACAGCAGCGGCCTAGATCAGGTCCCAGCTCTGCACCCTACGAGTTGTGTGACGTTGGGCAAATTGCTTAACCATTCTGTACCTTAGTTTCCTTATCTATAAAGCAGGGGGAGCAACACAGCCTCTGGAGCCCCCTGAATACCAGGGAAGGACGTGGAGGAGCCACTGGCATGTGGACAGCTGCCCACCTGGGAAGAATCTCAAAATGAACCAACACGGTCTGGTTTGTGTAAACATGGATCTGTTTGGTTTTGTCAGAGCTCCGGGGTTCTACGCAGGCAATGAATGTGCTTTTGGATCACAAAGAACAGGACCTGAAATCCAAGAGTTTATTTTCACATGCAAACAAGGCAAGCTTGGGGCTGCGTTGGCAGAGACCTCTGCATGCCAGCTTTATCGGATCCTGCTGAGGTGGCCCTGCCCCGCTTTCTCCAGGGTGGCAGGCTTGTGACAGGTAAAATCTGCAGGCTTGAGTTTCTGCCTTGGCCTCCTCGCTGGGCTGTGCCCTGCCCTGCCCTGCCCTTGGGGGCTCCAGAACATGGGGCAGACACACAAAAGGCTGTTCCCAGCCCAGGCCGCCAAACCTTTTTACAGGACTTTCTAAAGTACCTGAGTGGAACCAGAGGTCAAAGCATTTTTCTGCAGTCTGGAAGGCTTCAGACAGGAAGCCTCCTTGGAGCAGCTTTTGAAGGCTGTGGAGCAGACCCCTGAGTCGGTTGGAGAGTGGGTGTGTTTCAGCGGATGGAATGGCAGGAAGTGCCAGCCACTCCATCCCTGCCCCTTCCTGGCCACCTCTGCTTTCCAATGGGCTAGGAGCTGGAAAGTGACATTTTCCAGAGCCCTTTTCCAGCTGCTTTCTGGTGAGGATCTTCCAGGGTGGAGAACGCAGAAGGCTCGGCGAGGCCCGCCTGCCTCTGGCCCTGGTGTGGCTGGCTCTGGCCTTGCCAGCTGCTGGCTCCAGGACCACCTCAGTGGCACCTCCAGCATCGAGGTGGTAAATGCCACCACGTGGGCTTCACCACAGCTGGCAGGTGTTTGGGTCATAGTTCCCCCCCAGCTCCTCCCCTTCTGATACTTTGAGAGTCAGATTCCCCTATGAACTCACTCTGCCCAAAATAGCCAACTGGTTTCAGTTTTCCAGCTGGTGGTTGATGGATCTCATAGTGAGCTGTGCAGGCCAGCGCCACTCATAGTGCTCAGGGAGAGACAGAGGGTTTGGGACTAGGAAAGGTGACGGAGGCCTCTTACTGCATTTGTGTCTGTCACCTCCGTCCGCTTGATCCCCCAAACCTCTACCCCTCTGATGACAGCTATCTGCCTGTGGACAAGGAATGAGTGAATGACCAGCTATTCACGTTCGTGAATCACAGTTGAGACCTATGCTGCCCAGTGCGACACCCGCCAGCCACCTGTGTCCACCACGCCCTGGAGACAAAGCCGTTGCTGCAAAATGAGCATCAGTGTAAGATTCACACAGTGCTTCAAAGACCCAGCTTGAAAACAAGGAAGGGCCCAACCTCCCTGTTGATTACAAGTTGAAATATTTTTGACATACTGAGCTAAATAAAATACATCATTAAAAGTAATTTCTTTCTAATACAGATACTACAAAAATTCTTGGTTTTGTTTTTAAAGAGAGGGGGAGAATGTCTGTTGCTCAGGCTAATTCTGAACTCCTGGATTCAAGGGATCCCCCTTTGTCAACAACAATTCTTCATAATATGGGGGAAAAAATCAGTTCACAGTTAAAGTTATTATTAGGCCCAATTTTGCTGTCTACAAGCTGAGGAGGAGTGTTCTCCCTCTCACTTCCTCAAAAGCTCAGAAAGGATAAGACCAGATCTTATTTCCATGTGAAAAATAAACTTTTATTTTAGTGTTTGCTCCTTGTGATTCAAAAGCACATCTGACTGGCTGCTAGGAATCCAAAAGCTTTTATATAAAAGTACAATAAACAGGGCTGTATTTATACGGGTCATACATGTCGGCTCATTTTATGGCTCTCCTCTGTGCAAAGCAGAAAGCTTTAAAGGGATTGACGGGATTTCCCCCAAGTGCCTCATGGGCCCAAGAGGCTATGACCCCACCCCCAGCAGAGACTGTCCTGTCCTTCCAGCCCAAGGGGGCCCTGGTGCTACAAAGCGCAGGGATAGACTTGGAGATGATAACCTGGGGGCTTCTCAAGCTTCCTCAGGGCCCAGGGCTGTGCCAGGGCACCAACCCCGTGGTTAGTGACCAGGCAGGCAGCTGCAGCTCTTGTGCAGTGTAGGCTCATGGTGGGCAGGCACCCAGGGCTCTCCTCCAAGGACTGGGGCGGACCCCCTCTCACAGCCCAGCTCTACTCGGCCAAGGTTGGGACTCCCTCTCTGTTTTGGCACAGAACATTCTATGTTGGCACAGGGGGCTAGTGGGGAATTAGGCTCAGAGGGACAAGATGGGCGGGAAGCACATTCCATTCCAGGAAGCCCCCACGCAGCCCACCCCTGCCCTAAGTGACACTAGCTTGGGATAAAGGCCAGCTCTGGTTGGGGGTTTCCTGCAGGCTGGGGTGAGCTGGGCACAGGGCTCCCTAAGATGGGCCGACGATGACATTCCGATAGCCCTTCACTGCCTTCAGCTTATCACACTCGAAGTTCACCACCAGCTTGTGGAGGCCCACATCCGATGGCAGCAGGTCCACCCGCACCTTTACCTGCTCCCCTGCTTCCACGGGGTCTGGGCTGCAGAGAGAGGGAGAGGGTGAGGAGGGGTGACATGTGAGCACCATGGACCCACAAGGACTTGGTACTGAATCTTCAGGCTCATAGAGCTGTTGCTGGGCCTGGACTATCCCCTTGGCACAGTCAGATCTTACTGAGACCTTATGATGTGGTCCTAAGTGCTTCCTGTGCATACACTTTTAGTCCTTCAAACATGCGCATCTACCAACATCAACCCCATTTAACAGATGAATAAACTAAGACAGAATGTGAAGTAACATGCCTAGGGTCACCCAGGAAGAAACCTAAGGGTGTGTGTGTAGGGGTGTGTGTGTGTGCATGTGTGTGTGTGTGTGCAGGTGGATTTACACTTGCAGGTAGCAATGGGTACATTTGGGTGGTCACACGTGAGACAACACTTTGATCTGTATGTACGTGACTTGTGTCCTTGACATATACTGCAGTAAAAAATTTAAGAATATGAAGCCTGTGCCTGCCAAGCACGGGGGCACACAGCTATAATCCCAGTGGCTCAGGAGGCTGGGACAGGAAGATTGAAAGATTGAGCCTGGGCCACTTAGCAAAGCCCTGCCTCAAAATAAAATCAAAAGGACTGGAGATGGAGCTCAGGACTCCCTGGGTTTAAACTCCAGTACTGCAATATGACAACTCAGGGACACGTGTGCCCAGACGAGCATCTGCCGGTGAGGACACTCCACACTTCCGTGTGTGCATGCACTCAGAGTGTGAACACTAGTGTGTGAAGACTCGGGTGTGGACAGGTGAGTGCTAAGTGACGGAACGTGTCATTCCCCAGGAGTATGCAGCTAACAGGCCAGGAGGCGGGAGCCCGGCCTGGCGCTCTTGGGGCTGGAGACAGGTGCAGGTGAGGAGACGAGAAGACTCCGGGCTCTCACCTCACAGCCCTGCCCCTTTGTGGCCCTCTTCCTCCTTCCTGCTGCCTGAAATGGAGTAACCAGCACTTACACCTCCACGGACTTCTGCTCCTTGGTCAGGCCGGCGCCCTCCACAGTAAAGACACAACCCAGCAGCGGCATGGGGAGCGGGTTCTTCAGGGACACCTCGGCCACCAGCTTGCAGTTCTGCTTCGGCTCGCCCAGCACCTGGGAGAAGGCACGGGCGGGGACAGGGAGCGTGTGGGTTGAGCTGGTCCCCCTCTGTACTTGGCACACTTTGGCCCAGGGTTTGCTGAACAAAGCCACGCCCACCTCTGCCATTACCACTTCCTGTCCTTGTGCCTCAGTTTCCTCATCTGGAAAGTACAGGCGTATACTTTCCGGGTCCCTCATTACAGCGTGGAGCTGTAATGAGGCCACCAGGATGGAGGTGTGAGATGCTTCCCTTGTCCTAGGGGCTGGGACATACAGACCCCAGGCTTCGGCCTCATGCTGACCTCTGCTTCCCTGACCATATCACCCCATGGAAGTCTGGCCCTCTCTCCATCTTCGCTGACTGACAGTTCTCAGTGGATTCATGAGGCGAGATGCACAAGTTCCCCTCCCCTGCACTGGGAGTTCTGGGCCTGGGCCACCTCCTGGCAAATGACTCTGATGCTGGTGGCTGAGCCAGGCAGAGGCAGCTCTGACCGAGTCCTTCTGATCGGCTGTCTGTGGTTCTAAGTAATTCATGGGGGTGCACTTTCAGTCCTTCAAAAATCCCTACCTGCCAACACAAACCTATCTTACAGATGAGTAAACTGAGGCAGAACGGTGAAGGAACATGTCCGGGTCACCCTGGCATAAACCCAGGTGGTCTGACTCCAGGCTGTGTCCTGATGTCCCCACCACTCCCTGCCTCACAAGTACTGCCAAAGGCTGCAGGTCCAGCCGTGGAGCTGAGAAACCTATAGGTTCGTGAGTCTAAGACCCTCAATTCCATGGCCCCATCATCTGCGATTCTATGATTCGTTCCTCAGGGGAAAAAACCCTATATCCTTTTGGGTTCTTGGCACTTCTGTTGGCTGAGCCAGGATTTAGGGACCCTGAGGCCCAAAGACCTTGAGTGGCATGCAGGGCCGTGAATGTCACAGGTAGGGCTGTCCTTACCCGGATCTTGATTTCAGGATTCTCCAGGTAGAAGTCCCGCTCAGCCAGAACATAGCTATTGGCTGCCGGCTCGATGAGGAGGCCCCGCACCTTGATGAGGTTGGACTCCGTCAGGCTGTCGCAGTATTTCTCATAGAGGATGCTCAGAGGGATGCTGTTCTCTAAGGAGGGAGACAGCGGTGCTGTGAGGGCTGGATCCGCGCCTGCCTCTGCCCCCAGGCAGGAATGTGCCTAAGGTCCCACGCACTGCACAGGCAGGCCAGCTCCCAGGGCTCCCGCCTGTCCACCGCCAGGGTTCGGGGGCGGGGGGGGGGGGGGGGGGGGGGGGGGGGAGGGGGTCGGGAGGGGCCCGGCTCCAGGGTCCACAAGCCAGTTCTGATCCCACCTCTCAGTTTTAGCACCTCGGCACTAAGTTGCCCCCAAGGCTGTCGGGAAGTGCTCTGACCAGAGCTCCCTCTTGGCCTGTTGGCCACCACCTGACTGTGTTAGCCCCAGGAAGATGACCTCCCCTCTCTGTTCTCTGTCCCTAGGGACATCCGGGACTTGGTGGGTGGAGCTGTGACCAGCGGTTATTTCAGAACAAAGCCATGCAGGGATGAAAAGAAGCCGGCAGGGTTGATGCTGCCCTGCTTGGTTTAGCCCTCGTTTCTTGTAAGAACAGAGGCCTGAGGGCGCAGGTCTGTGTCAGGGAAGCAGGAAGGAGTGGTGGGAAGACACGGCGGGTTTGCTGTCCCCCTGCTCAGAGGCCCTGGGTACGTGGGCCCCCAGGCTTTTCTCTGGGGCAGGAGCCAGCACCGTGAGGGCAGATGCACATGGCCTCTTCCCCTGCCTTCTGTCCCCACTCCCCAGGCCAGTCCAGCAGCTTACAAACCAGATACCATTTCTCACACTTCTGTGTCTATCCTCATTATATGTGCATTATTTTTCTTTAAGTTGGATTGCTTTAGAGTTTTTAACTGTGCTTTCCCCCTTGGAGAAACTTCTCATCTTTATTTACAGCAAACTAGTCTTACCATAAATAGAGGCTTCCTGGTGAAAATAAATACAGGTAAGCAAAGTTGTGCTTACTCTGCGGTGGCAAGACCCTGTTACCCCTGGAGGCCCTGAGTCGGAGACATGAATGCCTCAATAGAGGAGTGTAGTAAGGGCTCGGGCTGCCCGAGGCAGCCAGTCTGAGCACCCGCTGAGACTTCTCCAGCGGGTCCCTGGGCACGGACTGGGGCCACGAGGAGAGTTATGCGGGGTTCAAGGTCTAGGCCAGCCCGAGAGGCTGGCGAGCGCAGCCTGCTCAAGAAGCACGGCCCTGGCCTCCAACCTTCATTCCTGGGCGGACCTGCGCCGCCCCCGGCCAGATGACGTGATCTGGGGGAGAAAACCAGACTTCTGTGCCAAAGAGGACAAAAGGGAGTGAACGGGACTTGTTCAGGACTTAGGAGAGGGGAGTGGAAACTCTGAGTAGCAGCACAGGAAAGAAGGGAAATACCGTCCTCCAGGGACCCAGAGGATGTGGCCTCACTGTGGGCTTTTCCAGGGGGTGGAGGTCAGGGCGGGGCTGGATTTTGGTGAGAGGCCGTTCACAGGCTCTCGACCACGGCTTTGGCCTTGGGCCATTACTGGCCAGGGTGGGGGCATCTATGGTCATTCTCCATCACTAATCAGACAATATACCCTGTTCTCCAAGCCGCCCCCAGTATGCCTCTGATGCCACACTGGCTGGCATACCAGTGACCCACCTGAAGGGGTGAGGGGGGAGAAGGAGGGAAGTGTAGGCACAAGAAGGAGAAGACAGAGAAACTGTGAACAGGAGGCAGGCCTGTGGGACCGGAGATTGCTGCCTTCCCTGACCTGGGCCTGGCTTCCTGTCCATTAGCTCGTAGAAATCCCCGGATCTTATCATCAAAAGCAGCAAGCAGCACAGCGTGAGCGAGGGGGTGCAGAGGGAAGTCAGACTGACCTGACCCTGGACGGCTGGAGGAGTGTCCCGCACTGGCTCTGCCTCCAGTTCAGCCCTTTGACCTGACCCTCCCCCAGGCGCAGGGCTCCCCTGCTGAGCACATCCCTGACAAACCTAAGGTATCTGAGGCAGAGGTGCCTCCACAGGGCCCCGGAGGAAAGTATTTGGCACCTGTGTCCTGGGGCTCAGCACATGCCACACATTCCAGGGGAGGCAAGTCCTCTCTCCTCCCTCCAGGCAGGTACTAAGCACAGTAGGCGTGGACAAGGGTGTACTCAGAGGGGCGGGAAGGGCCCGCAACCGAGCAGCTGGCCTTGCACAACTGGGGACCCTGCACCTGGATGAGAAGTCCCAGGCCTAGAGCTGGCTGAAGACTGCAGGCAGCCGAGTGGGGTGCTCTGACTCTGGCTCCTGATTCTAGAAGCAGAGGAGAACACTGGATCTTTTCTGTGTACTCAAAGTGACAGGGACTCAGAAGCCATCGAGCCCAGAGGCAACACCAGTGTGTGGCACAGCAGGTGATCAGGAAAGTCCTCGGCTTCTCATTCTCCCCCATTCTACAACACCCTGCAAGGGCTTGGCGAGACCCACAAGACCACAGCCCAACATAGGTCTCCTTTCTTAGGAAGCCCTGGATGAGGGTCCAGGCAGAGGGAGAAAGGGAAGGACAGGAGAGAGGCCACACCCAGCCATAGTCATATGGAGCATCTGCTGCATATACAACCTACTCTGTCGGATCACAGCGCCATCAGCCTGCTGGGGACACTGAAGTGCAGAGATGTGGCCTTTGCCCAGTGACAGGGATTGCAGTCCACTTGGTCGCACTGCCCCTTTGAGGATGGCCAGTGCCTTACACGACAGCTCCCAGACCCTCTGACCTTTTTCTGCCTGCACTCCTGACTCCAGTAGGAGAAGATGGGACGGGGCTTTCAGGAGTGTCCTGTAGGCCCTGGGTTTATGCCTGGCTCTGTGCCTCTTCCCCACATGATTGCAGGACCAAAAATAATTTCAGGAGGACCACCAGACACAGTGACATGTTCCAGAGCCTAAGGACTCAAGGGGACAACTGTGAAGACCAGGCCCACAAGCTTGAGTGACAAGGACACTGCCCGGGGCTAGGGCTGGGTGGTAACATCACTGTTCTCCAGGGCAGGGGGTCTGCCTGGGGGTGCCTTGTCTGCCTCAGAGGCCGGATGTCCTCTCCTTGTGTTCTTGGGCCTGCTCTGTCCAATACAGCAGCTTCTGGCCATGGTGCTACATAACCTACAATAAAATAAAGCTTTCATTCTGTAGTTGCAGGAGGTTTGTTCCCAAAGTAGTGCTGGCCACCATCTTGGACAACACAGGTTGGGATGCTCCAGCCTGGCTGGAGTTCTCCGGGCAGTACCCATCCAGAGCCTCCTCTCTAGGCCAGGAGCTTCCAGGGAAGCTCCTGAGAGGGAGGATCTGGAAGCCAAGGAAAGGAATAAGCCAGAGAGGAGAGAGGGTCTGGGAAAGCCTAGACAGACAGAGTAATAGTTACGGAGACAGGTTGAAAGCACAGACCCTGCTTTCTGTGTGAGCCCAGGGAAGCTGTTTAACCTTCCATGCGTCTTGTCTCCCTCATTTTTGTTATAAGAATCAGACGGCGATGTTTACGAAGCCCTTAGCCCATGGCCTGACCCACACTCAGTGCCACATAAATGTCCGTGAAGTCAATCGCACTTGGCACTCGGGGCACCGCCTACCACGTACCCAGCTCACTCCGGGCACAGGCGCAGCCTTACCTGAGAAGGGGTCCAGGGTCAGGTCTGGCAGGTCCTTGGTGCCGCACTCGGGCCCTAGGACCCCGTTGTAGCTGACTGTGCGTGCGCAGAGCAGGAGGCGACAGTTGTGGCTCTCAGCAGTGCCGTTGGTGATGTGGGCAAAGACTTCAAAGTCATTTCCCATGTTCATGCTCTGGCCCACGCGGATCCGCATGTCCACCCGTGCTTCATCCTTCACCTCCTTTTCAGCCAGTTTGTTCAGGTGGTTCGCCCTCGTGAAAGCTTCCCTCTCCTCTTCAGACCCTGAAAGGACAGGGACGAAGGCTACAGTCACAGCTGGAATACAGCAGCCATAAGAAGTCCTTCCTCTACATTTCTGTGCCAGGAGGAAAATGCATATCTTATTTATTGCCCGTAAGTGAACTCCTACTCATCCCTCAAAACCCAGCCCAAACAACTCCTCTTCCCAAAGTTTCACCAAGCACTTCTTCCCCAAGTGGTTTTATATTTCTATGTATATCCCTTTAAGCTGCTTGAGGGGTACAATTGTGTTTTATTTGCCATTATGTCATACTTAGGGCCTATAATAGTGCTTCATGCACGCCAAGCATGAATACAATGCCAACTTTCTCTCCTGCAAATGTCTGCACAGGGATTACTTCTACCTAAAATCCATTCCTTCCTCATTCTGTCTGCCCCTTTCCGGTATGCCCTGAACTCCTGTACCATGTTGTTCAGAATGCATCTATTTTTCTATCAGACCATCAACTTGGACTCTCACAGGCTGAGAAATCTGTGTCTTCCGATCATCCTCTCTAGCTGAAGCATGATCCCCAGCCCTCGATCAGCCACAGGAAGCCAGGAGGTCAAACCAGGGCAGGCCCCCTGACAAGCTCTGGCAAGCCTGGCACACAGTGGGTACCTAGGACATCTCTCTCATGCCGGGCAGGCTGGAGGATGTGCCCAATCTCACTTTCAAAAGACTCCTTTGCCCTGCTTTTCCCTGATATGAGTGGCAGAAAGGAACCTGACCTATGTCAGACTGAACCTCTTCTCACTAAGGAGAAGTTTCCCGAGCTCATTTCTCCTGACTCTCACGCTCCCCACCCTCCTCCAGCCTCAGACATAAACACTGCCAAGTTCCCACAAAGGCTCCTCTGGCTTCTCTGAATTTTCAAGCACATTACAATAAAATAACACAGCACTGTCCTGTATGTTCCTCTGTAGCTGTAGGTTCCACTCCTGGTAATCCAGTGGAATGTACCTTATAGGTCACTGGCATATGGATTGCCAGATCTGTCTCTCCCATACATGCACATGTATACACACACACACACACACACACACACACACACACACACGAACATGCGCGAGCACAGGCCTGCAGGCCGTGCAGGGCTGTGGCAGGGCTGGGGGCGTGGTCCTACCCTCTGGGTACTTGTAGGTGTGGGTGATGTCCTCCCGCTCGTCGCGGCCCACTCTCTTAGTGCTGATCTTCAGCCCCACGACTAGGGAATGGTTGACAGACTTGTGCACAGACCCGTCCTCCTGCCGGATCCAGTCCACCACATCAGCGTTGACCTCCGCAAACACAAAAGGGGCGTCATACTTGGTGCTCAGGTCGCCCTCCTTGATGGCGCGAACTGGAACTGGGCCGCAGCAGTAGGTCCCTGTTCAGGGTGGGAGGGAGAGTTGTCAGCCCTAAGGGGAGATGGATTCAAAACCGTGTGGGGATTCAACTGAATTCAGCAGGAAACCCCATGCCCGGCAGCCCCGTGCCCAGGAAACTCCAACCCCGGGAGGGCACAGGGCTGAGGGGCCAGAAGAGGGACCTGGAGGCCGACATTCAGGGTTCAGTCCTAGTCGGCTCCGGCAAGCTGTGTGACTTGGGGAGAGACATTTGCTTCTCTGAGCTGCAGTTTTCTTTAAGGATAATGTCTGGACTTTATTTAGGAGGACCCAAGAGATCATGGAAAATTCTGAGTGCACCCTAGATGCTCAGCAAATACTTGATAAATAAAATAGAAGCACATCCCAAGGAAACCACAGAGCAAACAGCGGGCAGCTGTCAGGAGGGGGCTGAAGTCAGTACCCCATCCAGCTTGGCCGCAGGGAGCCGAGGGCTGGATGTTTACCGAAGTGTGGTCTGTGACAGCCTCACACTGTGCGCAGAGCCATCTTGGAAATTATAGGCTGGGCACATGTATTCCATCCCATCCTCGTGGTGGGATGCAAGGACATAAAACTGAATTCAAATCACAGAAAACACAATGGAATGAGAAATGTTAATAATGCCATCAGCAGTGGGCAGGGCTAGGAAGAGGCAGTGGCTGCCCAAGCTCTGGCCCTTGTGTGCCCACCCACAGGTGCCACCTGCAGAATTCAGGCTCCGGGAGCTTGGATCGGGGGTGGAATAACCCCTTAATCTACATACTCTGGATCATGTCCTTCGGTTGCAAAAGCAGAAAACACAGTACTGTGGCCTCAGGAGCACTTATGACCCATCACCCGTAAAAACCACAGAGGTTTTCACATGCAAAGTACCTTCTGGCACTGTCACTGCCCCTATGTCCCTCTGTCATTGCATCATGGGAAGCACAGCCCCACCTAGGGCTTCCTATATAAAATGGAAGCATACATTATATATCGCACACGTACTTTTTAGATTATTCTTTCACAGGGATTGAACCCAGGACCATCACACCATGCTCTATCACCAGCCCTCTAAAAAAAAGGTTTTTTAAAATTTTGTGACAAAGTTGCCCAGCTTGGGTTTGAACTTGTGATCTTTCTGCCCAGCCACCGAAGTGTTAGGATTACAAGCGTGCACTACCATGCACAGTTTTTTAAATTTTTATTGAAAGTTATTAACTTTGGTTTTCTTTAGAACCCTATGCATCATATTCTGTGCATTTAAAAACACAATGAGAAAGGGTCCCTGTGCTTTACCAAATTTTGCCTCTGTTCTCTGTAAACGCACAAACATGGGCATGCAAAGATCTAATTTGGAGTTTCTGGAAGTTGTGTGGAAATGAAAATGGGTCTGATTGTAGAGGGAGGATGGAGAAGCTACTGAATTTTTTCCTTTATGCTTCTTCATATTTTCCATTTCTCATGATGCATCTGCATTGCTTTTCAAAGTATAAACACAGTATATTATAAAACCATAAGTGACCCCCCCTACACACACACACACACACACACACACACACACACACACACACACACACACATACACTCGGCCTGATCCATGGCATTAGGTTGGAATCTCAGTTCCGTCACTCCCAATTGAGCCCCTGGGATTCTCCAGCTGCAGCCCCTCACCAGGTGACAGGGCCGTGCCCACCCACCTTCACTCTTCTCCTGGGGTGTGGGGTCCAGGGCCTGCCACCCCTCGTAACCAGGCTCCAGGTCCGGCCTGGTCATCCACGACTCCACCCAGCAGTGGAAGTTCCTATCAGGGAAACCAGGCAGATCATGGACACCTTCCACCACTACCTCCCCAGCAGGCCACCCCGGGTCCTGTGAAGCATACTCGGTAGGTCCTGAGCCGAGCATGGCCCCACACTCTTCTCAGCTTCTTCTCAGCAGGAACTCCTCACCCACCTCCCGCCCCTTCCAGTGGCTCCCAGGCTGGTCCCGCTGGCCTGACTCTCTAGCTTCTTGGCTCCAGTCCTTCCTTCCCTGCCCACAGGCCCGGTCTGGTTTGGGCCAGGCCTCCACACTCCTTCTTCCTCCCTGTGGAACAGAGCTGTAGATGACAGCCCAGACCCCTGCCCAGCACCTTCTAGCCTGATTCTCTCCTCATCCTGTTCAGGGCTTCCCTCCCCTAGGCCTCTGTGAAGGCCAGACATCGCTCCACTCTTTGCCCGGTTCAGATGGGACCTCTTCCACTCAGCACTCCAGCTCTCCCCTCCCCGGGCCTGCCCTCCCCGGAGCCCCACCTCACCAGATCATCTCGCTCTTGCTCCCCTCAATCTCCCCCGACTCATTGCGGAAGTACTCGATGAGCAGGTTGCTGTTCTGGTCATGGGCTGAGTTATAGTTGGTCACGACTCGGGTGGGAACACCAAGGCACCGCAGCACTGGGGGAAGAGGGAAGGATCAGCCCACTGGCCGAGGCCCTGCCTACAGTGCCTGTCCCAGGTCTCCATGCCCACATCTGCACCCCAGGGAGCAGTACACCCACTGTCCAGACAATGAGAGTACGTGCTAGCCCCTTTGCTTGGACAGTGGCACCCGCCCTGCTGGTCACTCTGTCTACCATGTACCCCTTTCACCATCTAGAGTGCAAACATGATGTCAGTATTCTGATAAATCTTCAATGGCTCTTCCTGGCTGTGGAGGTCAAGGCCAGACCTCTGGCTCGGCCATAGATCCGGCAGGGCCTAGCCCCTGATCACCCCCTTGCACTTTGGCCCAGGCACACTAACCTTTGTTCCTCTCCTAGCCCAGAGCTCTGGCACATGCTGCTCCCTACACCAGGAAGGCCACCCTGCCCTGTCTAGGCTGCCCATCACTGCCTTCACAGCACGACTATGTACCTCTCATCATTCCTATATATAAGAGAGAAAGTGACTCTGTAGGGTTGGGGCACAGCCATGGTCTGGGGGGCCTCATTCATGCCAGAGCCCTGCTTACCAGGAGGAGGGCTGATGGCGCAATAGCAGTGAAAATGCAGGATACTCATTGGCATCTTGAGACTGAGCTCAGCCCTGCCAGGCAAAGCGCATGGGGGATGGGAGCTGGGTGCTCCCAAGGGCAGAACTGTGGGTGCTCTGCCCCCTTCCTGTTCTGTGCACTTTCTGTTAACTATAAACATGGTGTGAGATAAATAAGTATCTACGAGGGGAAGCAAAACCAAAAGCCCCAGTAAGACTTGTGCTTTGCTTTCAGTTTTGATGGAAGTTGGGAGGAAGAGGGGCAGAGATGTGACCTTTGTCTTGTGCATAAGCCAAGGCCAGCGCTTCCTGGAAGACTGGATTCTGAGCAGGAGATTCGTGGGTGCAGGGAGAGGCGGGCACAGCTGTGGCCTTCTACCTCTTGCCTGGTTCCGGTGCCTGGGCGATGGACCAGGGATAGACTTGCTGCTGTACTGTCTGCTGCCAAGTCACCACACCCCTCCTGTCCCCAGGAAGGTGTCCTGAAGGGCCTTGTTGTCACAGTCTAAGAGCAAAAGGCTGCTGTGAACCGGGGACATGTGGTGCACAGCCTGGCTTTGCTGCGCTCCAGCTGTGTGACCTTGGGCCAGTCACTTCTCTCTGAACCTGCTTCCCCTCATCAGAGAAGCTAAGAATAGCAGTCTGTCAGGATGTGCCGTGATTCACAGAAAAGCTGTGGGTGTGGACAGTCTCATTTGCCGAGTGGCCAGGGAAGCACTGAGGAGGCGTTCGGGGACAGCTAAGTATGTCATGTGCCCATCGAGGCCAACATCAGCTGGCGTTGACTGACTCATGGGGGTGGAGAGAATGCCCGAGGAACCAGCTGAGAATACTGGGATCCCAGCTTCACCTAAGGGCCCCCAAACCTGAGTCTGACCTGAGCCAGACCTCGTGCTAGGTGACATCATCCAGCCCAACGAGGTGCCTAGAAAGTCAAGCACTTTACCTCCACTGCACAGGTGAGGCAACTGAGGCTCACGAACACCACCTCTCTCCCCTGGTCCGAGCAGGGGCTGGAGGCGCTGCGACCTACCCTGCTCAGGCCAGCTCCAGAGCCATGAGCGTGGCCAGGCATCCCTGGTTCTGTCACACACCAGACTGAGAGAGAGCTGCAGGGACCTGAGTGTGGCACTGGACAGGTACAGGCCAGACCTGCTGCCCAACCCTCTCTGTCACAGCTGGGTGACAGACACCTGAGGGGACCCTGGTGCGGGTTCTCTAGAAGATGCGTCTTAGGCCTCGTGGAAGGAAGGGTCTGGTGGGAGTTTCCTCTAGAAGGGGGAAATCTACAGCCACAGATGAACAGGCAGCAGAGCAGAAAAGAGGCAGAGGAGGAAGAGGTCGGCCCATCCTGGCTGGGAACCTGGCCAGCCCACCCCCACCCACCTGCTGCAGTGAGGCACACGCTGGGGGCCTCCGGGGACCCTTCTCTGGGTCGAGCACTGATTTTTGAGTCAGAAAAGCTGAGAACCCTCAGATCTCAGCCTGTTAAGAGTTCCTGAGCCCATTAATAATAACAACAGTGTTAAACAGCAGCACTGTGTAATTACTTTCGGTTATGTAGCTGACATCATTGTGAGCTCCTCACACGTATCCCAGGATAAAGATACTATTATTCTGTCCATTTTATATCAGATAGAACTGGGACTCTGGAATTGCGATTTACCCCAGGACACACTACTGATAAGAAGCAGAGCTGGATCGGGGCATGATGGGACACAACTGTAACCCAGAGTTCTGGGAGGCTGAGGCAGGAGGATCACAAATTTGAATCCAGCATGGGCAACTTAGTGATTAAGTGAGACCCTTTCTCAAAATAAAAAAGTGAGAAAGGGCAGAGGATGCACTTCACTGTAAAGGCCCTGGGCTACCTCCACAGTGCTGGGGGGCGGGAAAAGGAGTGACAGGATTTGAATGTAGGTCTTGATTACAGAATCTGGGCTTTTTTTTTGACAGTATAAAGAATAGAACATAGGACCTCATGCCTGCTAAGCAAGTGCTCCACCGTGAGACAAGATCTCACCAAGTTGCTCAGGCTGGCCTTGAACTTTGGACGCTCCTGCCTCAGCCTCCTGAGTAGCTCAGGTCACAGTATACACCACCGGTCCCAGAGTCTGTTCTTGACCCATTTATGGTGTTAGCCTGTTTTTAGAAGATACTCGACCAACTGTCAATATTTCTGGACTTAAATTTTCAAGACTAAAGAAAAATCTAGTTTCCTTTTTCGATTTCAAATTGCTTTATCTTTTCCCTTCTATATTAGAACATGCTTCCTCTTTCCTGACCTTGATGATAATTACTATTATTGAGGTGCAGTGGACTAGATCTCTACTATGTGGTTTTTATGTCATACTCACCTAGAAAATACATCTGGTTGATGTCCCCATTCTACAGATGAGGAAACTGAGGTTCAATGAAAGGTCATTTGTCCAAGGTCACAGGGGATTTTTTTTTTAAACTCAGGTGTGCTTGGCTCCAGAGCTCATGTTCCCAACTCTGAACCCACCCATCTTCGACACGATATCCTTTGATCCTACGAACCATTTAGGAGGCAGTTTTTGGAAAAAAGGCCGAGAGAACACTGGCTACAAGCTCCTAGACACACAGCACACTGAGGCTTTAGTGAGAGAGGCAGGACCAAAGCCAAGGCCTGCCAACTCTCTCTGCGGCACTCTCTGCCCTTCTCCGGGCTCAGGGAGTGGAAGGCGGAGGCAGCCCCCACACACAGCACAGCCCACCTGTGCAGGCCACAGCGGCGAAGACCCAGCACTGGCCATACTTGACACGCTGACACCCGTAGTCCTTCCAGCGCCGCAGGATGTCCACACTGCCGATCCAGGACATGGGACTGATGCCATCCCCGTAGTTGTTGTCCCAGCGTCCCAGGAGCACACCCTGGTCATCATTGCAGTTGACCTGCAGCCAAAGGGATCGAGATGAGCTGGGGTGGGGTGATGGTGGGGCTGGGCCCAAGTGAAGACAGCACGGGGTTAAGGGCAGGGCAGAGGGAAGTTGACACAGTGTGCAGGCTGCCGCGTGTGCCAGGGCCACCCATGAGCATGTAAGCTCTGGGCACTTAGGGACCATGTGTGTTTCACACCCAGCTCCGGCCCGGTGCCTAGACACAGGCTGCATGGTGATAGATATCTGCTACGTAAATGAATAAGTGGATTCAGGGATCGTGTGGCTTTGCCCTCATTTGGGTAAATCTTGTGTCTCCAAACACAAAGGCCTTGTGCCAAGACCCCCTCCAAGCCCCCACCAGGCCCAGCACAGAGCACAGCCTGTGACCCCACAGGGGACAGAAGCCTGCGGGCGCCGGGGCTCACTCACCATGCCGCTCACCACCCGGCCCACATAGACCGGGCTGCTGCGGCGCGAGCAATCTCGACCAGCGTCCTTCAGGAACTTGGGGTTGACATCTAACAGCATCAGGCAAATATCCAGGATCCTATCTTCAAACTGTCAGAGGAAACAGGGACCATGAGGACTGCCAGGAGCTGCAGCCCCCACACCTCATGGCTCCATCTCACGCCGCGGCCTTGGAGGAAGGGGCAGGGCCAAGGGACCCTCATCCAGGCCTGGCTGAGGACCTGGGAGTGAGAGCACAGCATGCGCAGCAGGGAGCCCAGCTCCTCAGGGCCCCAGGCCCTGCTTCTGTGCCTCACTCTTTCCCCAAGGCCTGACTTCCCTAGCACAGCTCCCATACTGCGCGAACTGGAACGGAAGTAGATTATGTTTTAGATGCACCTGAGTGACTCTGCTGCCCAGTCGGTCCAGGTGCAGTGACACTGCGCTAAATCCCAACCTTACTTCCTGTCTTTCTTGATCTGTGCTCACCTCCTGATTTGACCTCATCCCTCTCTTTCTCTTCCCTCTCTCACCCACTCTCGCTGTGCCCCAGCTCACTGCCTCGGGCCTTTGCACATGCTGCTTCACGTGTTTGGAGCATTCTTTCTGCTCTTCTCTGTGTGCATCTGCTTGCAATTCAAATGCTATAATAACCAAAAGCAGGACCCCTTGTCTGCCACCTTCCACCCCTACCCATCTGACACCCGTCCGGCAGATCCCAGCCCAGGCTACACAGCCATAGCCTGGCTGACCCACAGATATGTGAGAAATAAGAAATGGTGTTAGTTTAGCCTCTCCGTTTAGGGATTCTCTTGTCTGCCCTGTCGCCCAGCCTGCCATCAGCCTGATGCTTGGAGCTGGTCACCGCTGGACACAGCTGGTTTTCCTATCCCATCTCCTGAGCTTCCTTTATACACGTGTTGCCTGAACTAGAACAGGAGGAACACCTCACCTTCCCACCTCTGAGCTCTACTCAGGTATTCCCCCTTTGCCTGTTATAAGGATACACTCATGTTCTTGCATGGCAAACTCCTACTTGTTCTTCAAAGCCCGGCTCAGATGTTCCCTACTTCAGCAAGTCCTTCCTGATCTCAGTGGGTGGTTAGTACTCTTCTCTTGCACTGTAATCCATTCTAAAAGCATCGCAAGACCCATGTCCCACAGCCCAGCATGAGCCTGGACACAAATAGAATTCCAGGAAATATAAAGGAGGGCATGGCTTTGTTTTATTTTTCAGGAGAGAAATAAAAGCCTTGAGAAGTAAGAGCCAATGCCTTTCCTGAGGTAGTTTATGCATCACGGTCACACCACTATATCTTTTCCATCCCACAGCAGGTTAGGGGGTTGCTGGGCAGTTTTGTGGTAATGACCCAGGAGTTTGGATGAGGAAACTGCAGTCAGCTTGAGCCTGAGGCCACACCAGACAACTTTTCTATGTCCCAGGGAGGACATTGTAAGTCTGACCATGAGAGGCACAGACTGCTGGGAGAAGCTCAAGAAGAACCTCACCCCAGGAGACAACACCCCCAGACACTCCAAGAGAGTGCTTTGTGTTTCCTCTGCAGACTCTTGATTTTTGCCAGGAGGCTGGTGATAGAGGAAGTCAGCACTGGCTTAGAGAACCAGGCTGGGCACTGGCTGGAGAACAGGAAACCTCACGGAATGGAGATGAGCTGCCCAGGCCAGCCCAGCCCAAGCAGGCTAGACATCATGACATGGACGGCCCATAGATTTGTAAGACACAAGACAGTTATTAGCCAGGTGTCATGGTGCATGTTTGTAATCCTAGCACTCTGGGAGGCTGAGGCAGGAGGATTACAAAGCTGTGCCCAGCCTGGATGACTTAGCAAGACCACAACTCAAAAAACAACCAAAAAAAGGGCCGGGGAGTTAGCTCAGTGGTTCCGGCGCCTGTCTTGCAAGCGCAAGGGCCCGGGTTCGATTCCCCGGTAACCACATAACAATACTGGGTGTGGAGACCCACACCCAGCAGCAACCAGTACCACATACCACAGTGCCGGGCGTGGTGGCTCACGCCTGTAATCCCAGCACTCGGGAGGCAGAGGCAGGA
>PVIR01001673.1:0-74151 GCA_004026965.1 Petromus typicus | reverse complement strand
CCAAAAAAGGAAAAAAATAATAGTTGCTGCCTTTGTCTCTTTGCTTCAGATTTGCTTGTTACGCCGGATCTGAGGCCAGTCAGGCTAGCTGCTACAAGCAGAGCAGAAAATGGCTCTCAGGATGTGCTCAACATATAGCACAAGCCTGGGGACATGTTAGAGGTGCCCACCTGCACCTGCTGAACCAGACAGGGACAGGGTCAGCGACCTGAGCGAGATGCACACTCCAGTGTGAGAACCTCTGCTCTGGATATGTTTAAGACCCCTCTTCTGACATACCCAGCAGGTCCTCAGGATCCTACAGGTACCGACTATCATGGTGATATAGAACCTAACTGTGGTCCCTCCTTCCCCTCTGAGATTAACAACCAACTTTGCATCTCTAACAGGTTCTCCTCGCTCTTTCCCCACCTCGAATCCATGGCTGGTGCTTCTGCTATGTGGCCCCAGGCCACCTTTGGCCTCATCTGAGCCTTCAGACGTTCCAGGGCCCTTGAATCCCTGACATGCTGGAGTAGGTGACTCTTACAGCTTGGCATCTCTGGGCACTTCAGATAGGAGGGCCTGAGGTCGGCGCTGGGGGCAGGTGGGGTCCTACCTGCCCGAAGTTCCAAGGTATGCTCTTGATGAACTTGGCTGAGCCCTGGTAGATGAAGCCCTGCTGAGTGAGCACGTACTCCTGGCGCTCCTGGTCCGAGTCCATGTACACAGCATCCGCTATGGGCCACAGACAGAGGTTGGGGGGTCAGCTTTGGGCCTGGCAAAACCTGGGGTCCATGCAGAGATGCCAGCTGGGATAGAGAAATTGAGGCTGGGACGGGGAAATCTAGAGCCACGAATGACTTTGGTGAGCTCTGAGCACCTCTCCTTTGTAGATTACTTCCATTATAAAAAAAAGTTACTTTTATAATGACATTGGCATAGTAATAGATATCTTAGTATTACATATTGAAACATACAGTTTAATTTAAATGTCCATTTTTTCTTTTGGTTTTAAAAGAAGTTAAAACACTCCAGGGTGCTGAGGCAAGGAGGCTGCCAGGCAGTTCAAGCCCACTGACTTAGTGAGACCTTGTCTCAAAAATTTAAAGAGCTGGCCAAGGATTTAGCTCAGTGGTTCCGGCACCTGCCTTGCAAGTGCAAGGACTGGGTTGGATCCCTGGTAACCACATACAACAATGCTGGGCGTGACAACTCATGCCCACCAGCAATCAGAACCACATACCACAGTGCCAAGCGTGGTGGCTCATACCTGTAATCCCAGCACTCAGGAGGCAGAGGCAGAGGCAGAGGCAGAGGCAGAGGCAGAGGCAGAAGGGTTGCTGTGAGTTCAAGAGTGAGCTCAGGGCCAGCCCAATCTATAAAGCAAGACCCTGTCTCAAAAAAAAAAAAAAAAGAGCTAAAGATATAGCTCTGTGCAAAATCTTTGAGTGCCAGCCTCAGCAATGCAATCAACCAATCAGTAAAATACTACATCTCTGTGGACCATAGAAATATGCCAGCCCCTGGCTTTGGGCCTACTCTGCTATGTGAAGTCAGCCTGGGAAAAGGGGCCCCATTTCCAGTGGGGTCAGTGGGACACTGGCTTGGGAGGTGATGGTTAGTCAAAGCTCCATCTGAGTTGCAGCAACGCCACCTTCGTTACAGCAAGGAAAGCCAGTGTAACAGAGGCCAGGTTACACACATGCCATGTTGGGTACCTCCACCAGGAAAGTAGATAAGCTGCATGGCTATGCACTAGCGCAGAGAAAGATGGAAAGAAAAAACAAACCCCAGCGATCCCACCCTGCAGCAAGTGTCAGCATGGGAACGAGACTGGGGTATTCCCTGCTCGGGGGGACCCAGGGACACGAAGCCTCACCCCAAAATGGCAAATGATCCTGTCCATGTAGCAGCTCAGGGTCAGGAGGGCCCTTTTCTCACCTCCCAGAGAGATTTCCTCTGTGCCTACCCCCACCACAGTCTAACTTCCTGCCTCCTCAATGATCCTGGCCTGGGATGTGGGTCACTTTAGTCAGGGTGCCACTTGGCAGACAGCCACTCTGACCCGGAGCAAGGCGGGGCAGACTAGGAAGAGCGGGAGGAAGTGGGACAAGTATCCACCCCAGCTTTGCTCCTTTCCCTGAATGCCAGACCCTGGGGCACGCCAGGATGAGAACACGGATGTCTCCCTGCTCCAAGAACAGATTGTCAACTGTCAGCAGATCGATTAAAATCCCCCAAAGCTTCAGGAGGCTCCAACAAGCCCACTTGTGTCCCATGGAATAGTTCCACAGGGCCACAGGCCAAGTGAGCAAGAGTGCTTATTGCAACAGCCTAAACCAGTGAGCCACTAGGGCTGACCTCATGGCTGTCAGGCAAGTATAGGACAGAGGGACTATCCCCCAGGCAGGTGTAAGGCATTCCAGCTCTTAGGAAGAATGCAGTGGTGGGCGTGGTGGTGCATGTCTGTAATGCCAGCATGCTAGGAGGCTCAAGCAGATGAGCCCCCAAGACAGCAAACAATGGGGTCCTCCAATGAGTGTCCCCCAAGAACAGCACTGGTGTCTCCCTGTGGCCCGTGAAGCTTCTACAGAAAGGGTGTTGTACTGCTTTAGTGTTAAAGTTACAAATAAAAACTAAAATATGCAGAAGAGAAAATAAAAATGCCTCCTGATCAATTATGATATGAGATAGTTCAAAAGAGAGACCAAGAATCAAGCCAGACAGTGAGCAAGTGGCTGCAGAGTGGCGGGGAGGAAAACTTTCTATCCCACGCCCAGGCCCAGAGCTGCCAAGACGCCGCTGCCTTGCTGCACCAGGACACAGGAAGCAAGCAGCAGATCCTACTACCTTCTTAGTCAGAGGGGAGAATGAGGCTCTGGGGTTACAGTCATGCCACCCCTCCCCCACACTGTTAGATCACCACGGCTTTTGTGCACCCTCCCTGTGGCTCTCCAACAAACATCGTGGTCCACTTACTAAGTGAAAGTCACTTAACCTCTCCAAGTCTCAGTTTCCTGTCACAGCAGGAGTGCTAACATCTGCCCCTGTAGTGTGTGCGGTGGAGGAGCATGGAGAAGAGCAGGTGAGGCTGTGTAAGGAAGCCGCTAGGGGACAAGCGCCTCTTACTCACCTCACCTGGTCCCCTTGCCACCCTCCTCTCAGGCTCCCCTCCCAAGCCAGCCTGGCTGAGTTGAAGGCAGGGCCTGTGACAATGGACAAGGACCTCGTGTCCTACCTCCGAGCCTCAGCTGGGGATTCTACTCCTGAAGTGGGATTCTGCAGCCAAGATACTGCCATACTCTGGTGCTATGGCTTGACAGCGTCCCCAAGGTTCAGGTGCTGGGACTTAATCCCCAGCGCAAGAATATTAGGACACATAAGACAGCGAGTGGGTTTGTGCTGACAGCACAGCACAGGGTGAGACAGCACGAGGGCGGCGTTTCACAAAGGCTGCTTCAGCCCTCTCCCACATGCTATCTCCCTTGTGATGTCTCCCTCCGAGCTCTGACACAGCAGGAAGGTGCTCACCAGATTCGGCCCCTCAATCTGGGGCTTTCCAGAACTTTCAGCCAAGTAAACAATTTATCAATCACCCGGTCTGGGGCCAGCAAAAATGGCAGCCTAGTTCATGGTGCTCCAGGACACACAGTTTCTGCCATGATTAAGTCCTCTGGTGTCAGATGGCCTTGGGTAAGTCATTTTGCTCCTTTGAACCCCTCTCCTTGTACACAGACTTGGAGCCTTCACACCAGGAGGCCGGAGCATGGAGCTGGCAAGGTGGCCTCGTCCAGTCCTCTGTGATGTTTCTACTGCCCTGTTCCTCCCATCACCTGGTCCTGGGGCAGACGTGTGGCTCACCTGGGCACCAAGGGTTGAAGAGCAGGGTGAAATAGCCCAGTATAAAGCTGGATCCCTGGTAGCCAGTGGAGGCTTCCAGGCTGAGGCGGTAGCGGCCGATGGGGGCTTCAGGTGGGGTGTTGAGCAACAGCGTGAGGACGCCATCCTGCTGGTCCACCGCAGAGGCCGACCAGGCGCTCCCCTCCACAGCGTCAGACAGCGAGAAGCGGGCCTTAGTCCCGGCCTCCTGGCTGGGGTCTGGGCCTGCGCAGGGAGAATACAGCAGCTGTGAACCGGGTGGGCAGGACAGGGAGGGGCAGAGCACAGAGTCCAGTGGTCTGGAGTCAAGGACTATTGCACCACTAACCACTGAAGGAGCCTAGTAGAAGGGGTCACCCCCCAAGGCTCCGATTCCTCATCTGGAAAGCAGGAATCAGAGCCCCCGCCTTGTAGGACAGTTTTGTGGGAACGCATGAAAAGCTACAGACACACAGAAGGTGCAGAGCTAGAGAGAGCACAGCATAGCTGGGGCAGTGTCCCTGTCATCTGGATCTGCCTCATGGTGACCCTGCACAAGACCACAGTTTGGGCAGAAATCAGGCAAGACGCTCCCAGGGTCCTCTGCCCCACCTGAGCCCTTAACCTACCGCCTCCTTTCCTCCCTCAGAGACAGAAGCCTGTACTCTGCGCAGGATGGGCTTGGTCCTTGGGGACCCCTGGCTGTAGCTAGCAGTTTCCCAAGGACCCTCCACCTGGAAACCCCTGGGTCCTCGAGGCGGCTCTGTGATGCCTTCACCTGCCTACTGCCTTCCACTTGGTGCTCGGCTTTGTACCCCCTGCTTCCTCTGAGACCCCCCTGGGAGGGGCTCAGACAGAAGGAGGCTCCCAGGGGTTCCCTGGCTGTGGTAGAGTGAGCCTCGGAGCCAGGTCTGAGGCTCTCAGGCTGCCTCTCCTGGACTTGGACAGTGTCACCAGCGTGGCTGCTTTCTCAGGTGGAGGAGGGCACCCTCGCAGGCGGGTCTGAGTCACAGCAGGGCGGGATGGCTAGTCACTTTCTGGACATGGGCGGCAGAGGGGAGAAACAGAGCATGTTCTCTGCCCAGCTGGGCGGCTGCCCAGGATGGTTTATTTTTATTCTTCCGTCTCCGAGGCTGTAGCTCTGCCTATCCTCTGCCGACAATACTACGTCCTGCTCCCCAAGAGGCTCCCCCCAAGCACAGACCCTCCTGCCAGCCCGCCCTCACTCCAGCCCAAATATATCCAAGTGTCGATAGACACGGGCCAGCCTCTGGGGCCTGGCTGGGGGCCAGGAGCCAAATGGAAGCCTGTAAAGCTCCTTGACTTCCAGAGGTGATACCTGGGGAGAAACCAGATCACTTCGAGGTCCAGGAAACACCCTAATTCTAGCTCCCGCTTCCTCTCATGAGTGCTGTGTGACCCAGATGGAGTTCCCAGGGCTCTCTGATCTGAGTGGGTTTGTCTAGTCTTTTCATCCAAGAAGAAAATGGATTTGACCACGAGTCTGGGGAGAACCCCTGCCTGCGCTGAGAAGGGGCTCAGACCCTAGCCAGGGTGTTTAGCCTCATGGTACTATGGTTTTCTCATCTGTCCACAAGGTTGATGCTAGTGCTAATCAACACTTGTTACCAGTGCGTGTTATTGTCACTGCCGCCGCCTAGTGCTGCTCATGAAGAGCTATGGCCAGCTCCTGGTGACTACAAAGCAAATATGCACTGTCCTCAGTCTCACCCAAAGGGACCACTAAGCTGGGTGTGGCAGCACATGCCTGTAATGCCCATACTCAGGGAGGCTGAAGCAGGAGGATCACAAGGTGGAGCCCTGCCTGGGCAATTTAATGAATTATTGAAGCTCTCTCTCAAAATTAAAAATAAAAAGGCCTGGGCTGCAGCTCAGTGTGAAGGTCCTGGGTTCAAGCCCCAGCATGGCCAAAAAAGAAAAGAAAAGAAAATACAAAAGGAGCCATTAAACATCTGGATGTTCAGGCCACAGAACAGATTTAGAAGACCGGAATGGAACATGGATATTTTTAGTTCAACTAAATAACTCCACAGGTGTGGAAACTGAGGCTGGGCCCCTTCAGGGTGAGGTTGGGGTGACCAGTATCACTTTGGTCAGGGCAACCTCAGTTGAGGACTGCGGTTCCAGCACAGTCCTGAATGGCGAACTGTTGTTCTCAGAAATACCCTTGTTTGTATGATCAATTATCTGTTGTCCATGGTAACAGGCCTGGGTCAGGTCCCATGGCCACCATCTCTGTTGACATAGTGCCCTTGGGCAGTGGTGCATGTACACACGCCCCTTTCTTCTGAGAAGCCCTGAGGGGGTGAAGGCAGCTGTCCCCTGGCCTCCTGGCCCCTGGCTCACATAAGCTGTTTACAAAGTCTGAACAGCTGAGGTTTAATGTGGTGCTCTTAGCGGGGCCAGGTAATCCCAGGACCTCAGGGGTCCTGGTCCCCTTCCAGGCCACGGTTGGCTGAAGCTTACCACTGGTCTCCTGTGGGTTCTCTTCTCCCTTCCGCTGGACCTCCACCCATCCCACCCATCCAGCTCGGGAAAGTACAGCTTTCTCCCTAACAAGAGTGGGTTTGTCTAGTCAGAACTGCACCCAGAGCAGAGCCTGGTGGGTCTCTAGTTACCTGCGAATGGCCCAAGCCAGGCTACACACACCCTTCACTATGACACCCTAACTAGCTCTCAGCCTTCTCTGGACCTTTATTTCCCTGAATTGGTAGGACAAACTCATCACAAGCTACAATATCCTTGACTCGGGAGCAGGGGCCCCAAGCCAGGGGCCCCCAGTCAGGGCCCCAGGCTGGGCACTGACTGAAGCTTCCTGCTATTGTCCCTAGGCTTCTCCGGCTCATGAGGGTCTTGGCATGGGATGGGGAAGACACGACTGCTCACGGGTCATGGGAATGACAGGGCGGTCAGCTTTGGTTTGAAAGGAGTCCACAGAGGTTGGAGAGCAGAAGTCGGCCGCTGGGTCAGAAGGTTGTTTATCCCACTCCCAACCCTGAACTTGGAGTCCCGATTACCTACCACTGAGCTGCCCAGAAAAATACAGAAAAAGATAGGATGTTTTGAAAAGGGACAAGAAGGCAGGAGATCCCAGCCTGTCCCAACTGGGGTCCCACGCATCACCCCCTATTTCCTGGAGGGTCATGGTCACTTGCAATGGACAGTAGGTAGGTAAATGTGCATGCTGTGGAGCTGTGGTGACAAAGTTTCAACTCACAAGAAGGTCAGGGTTTGAGGTCTGCAGTGTCTCTAACATACCATGTGACAAAGGTGACTTGACCTTTCCAAGCCTTGGTTTCCATAGCTGCAAACTGGGGGCTGTCTGGCTTCTACACTGGGGAGATCCAGGTTGAGCGAGCACATAGTAGATATCTCAAAGATTGTGTGATTTTTCCATCATCTCGGAGCCCTTCCACGCCCAACCCTTAATTGGCCTCCCCAATTGACAGAAGGGGAAACTGAGGCCAGAATACCAGAGACTTGCTGGGGGGCCCTGGGCTCTGTTAGAAAAGGCCCAGCAGCACCGGGTGACAGTTGTGTCTGCCCAGAGGGGTGGAGAGGACCTGGATGGAAGGGATATCCTGGCTGCCTGCAGGCTGCATGATAAGCCTTATCTAACCGCTTCCCAGGTAAATAAGACCTCAGCAGGCCAGGGCAGCTCCAGGCTACTGTTCTCTCTGCCCCCACACCCCTCAGACAGAGCTGGCCTTTCAGATCCTTGGGCCAGAATCCCAGCCATGTGGCCCTATTCTGACCCTGAGGGAGTGGCTTCCACCAGAAGCCAGACTGACTGATTTGCCCTTCAAGGCCTCTTTCCTAGGAACAATCAACAAAGAGGAAAAGGATCCTGGGCAACTGGGATAAGTTGGATGGGCCTAAGTGTCCCTCCCTTCATTTCTAGAGACACTGGAGCAAGACTAGAAAGAGGGACCAGCCTTACAGGGCACTGCCAGGCTCTTCTTTAGCCTCAGAGAGGCAAAGTGACCGGCCCAGTGTCTAGGCATCTCAGACCACTAGGGGGTTCAAGCCAGCTGGACTGTCTCCATCACCCACCCTTGATTTAGGCCTGATCTCAGAGGCCTTCGGGTCTGTCTGCATTCAGAAAGCAGATGATAAGAGTTTGGAAAGGTTCTCTGGTATGGGAAAGAGTGGACAGTTTTGGCGGAAGTTGGTAGCAGAAAGCCGCCCCCAAGGCTGATGGTGACATCTCCATGGCCTTGTTTCTAAGGCTGGTGGCCTCGGGACACTCCTCCTTCACTTTCTGGGCTTCAGTTTCCTCATCTGTAAAGTGTGGAATCTCCCAGGGTAGAAGGAGGTGTGACGTCATCCATCTGTGTCCGTGGGGTGGGGGTGGGGGACAATGAAACTCAGGACCAGTCAGTGGAAGCAGAGGAGCGGGACTCACCGGTCACAGCGCTGAAGGTCAGGGTGTCCACACTGGCCTCGTAGCCGCGGCCCTCAAAGTGCAGCATCAGCCAGAAGGGCTGGCCCCGACGCAGCACCAGCCTCTCCTGGCATAGGTCGGCCGTGCGGTGGTCACGGCCATTGACCTCCAGCTGCAAGTCACATCTCTCTAGGACCAGATCTGCAGAGGGAAACAGCAGGAGAGGTGTGAAGGATGAGCTGTGATGTCCATGGCACACCTGCACTCTGGAACACGGAAGCAGCCCTTGGCGGCAATGGTGAACCTCTCCTCTGAGACCCCCTCACCCACTCACAAGCACACAGGGGCTGGCTGGGTCGCAGGGAGCTAATTTTCTTAAGTACAGGGTGTGTCCGCTGTAGAAGATTAGGGGAAGTTCTGTCGACCCCCAGCTGATTGGCCTCCAGCAGCTCAGCTTCCTTGTGCCTCAGTTTCCTCATCTGTCCCCAAGGTGGGGCATAGCAGGAGTCGTGTCACAGAGCGGTTGTTGTGAGCATTAAAGTTATCAGTGCATGAGATGCCCAGCACAGAGTTTGCCGGCAGCTTGGGGGAGTCCAGCAGTATGTGGCATAGAATTATATGGGGTTTGAAGCCAGTCCCACTTGCAATTTACTAGAAAGCCCCAGGCCTGGGGATTCTACTAGGCAAAGTGCCAGGAAAGAGTCAACAAAATTCATACTCCGGGAAGCTATAGGCAAAGCATTGTGTGGTTTCTTTTTGTAAAAAAAAAAAAAAAAAAAAAAATCACAAAAAAAGAAATAAAGTTAAAAGGAAACTCTCTGAAGAGAAACCGAAGAGACATTTCAGCCCATTGTGATGTGTGGCTCTTACTAACATCTTGATGTTGCAATACTAATTAGGAACATGCTGTACATGTCTGAGACAGCTGGAAATTTAAACACTGCTGGAATAATAGTGATATCAAAGAATTTTGTTAACTTGTTTGTATCTACAAAAGAGAACCTTCACTCTTTAAATACATGCATAGAAATATTTACAGATAATAAGATAATGAGGTCTGGGATCTATTCCTAATAACAGGCAGGGCCCAAGGCAGGAGTCACCATGGACTGGTGATGATCAGGGTGGGGTGATGAGAACACAGGGAGTCACTATACGGTTCTCGCCACTTTTATAGATGTTTATATTCTCTGTAATGAAGAGTTTAAAAACAGCCGCAGTCTTAGCGTCCTCTGGTCCTAGGTTTTGGTCCTGCTGCGCTGCCCTGTGATCCTGGGCCAGTGCTTCCTGCCTTCCTGCTCCTGCTTCTTCAAAGCCTCCAAGGGCTGCTGTGAGTCTAGATGTCTGGCCCCACCCGGGGAAGGACAGTGATTGGGGAAAGTGCTAATTACAGCTCCAAAGGGCACTAACGAATGAGGCAGGCACAAGGTCACAGGCAGGTGGGAGCCTGAGGGAAGCACAAGTTGCACAAACATTGGGAAGCCCCAGGCCAGGTCGGAGGAGCCCTTGGGGGTGGGAAAGGCAGACACTCCGAGCTGCAGGGCCAGTGCAGGGCAGGAGGTCCAGCTGAGGCCAGGGGACGGGAACTACCTGTTACCTGCCTAAGAAATCTCCAAAGTGAGGGCCACCAATGCCTGCTGAGACAGCCGAGAGCTTGCCTGTCGGCTGCCTCAACTGAAACTGCGCAGTGACCCTGCCTCCACAGCTGTCACCGCCCTGTCTTTGCAGAGAAAGATGCTAGGTGGCCACTCTGGGCCTAAGGCAAGGCAGCAGGATTCTGGAAGCTGAACTATCTCCGTACTCAGGCTGCTTTTCCAGAGGTGTCCACCGCCCAGTCTTTCCATTTCCGGGCCACTCCTGGCCTGGGAAGACACTGTCCTAAACAGCAGGAAGGTGGAGTGCACTATAATCACAGTGGGAGAGACCTCAGTGGGCCACCAAGAGGAACTTCCTGCTGGTCCGTGGGGGTAAGGGAGTGCCGTCTCTGAACACTTCCGCCCCAGAGACTCAGGCAAAAGACAATTCTCTCTTTCCCTATCAGATCTTTTTTTTTTTTTTTTTTTGAGACAGGGTCTTGCTTTGTAGTTGAGGCTGGCCCTGAGCTCAGCCTCCAACTCACATCATAGCAATCCTCCTGCCTCTGCCTCCCGAGTGCTGGGATTACAGGTGTGAGCCACCACACCTGGCACTGTGGTATTCGGTACTGTTTGCTGCTGGGCGTGAGTCTCCACTCCCAGTATTGTATGTGGTTACCGGGGATCGAACCTGGGTCCTTGCGCTTGCAAGACAGGCGCTGGACCCACTGAGCTAAATCCCCGGCTCTCCCTATCAGATCTTGAGGACGGCCAGTCTCCTGTCCAGGAACTTGGAATGAGTTCTCAGTCCTGTTTGAGGAAGGGTCCACAGAAACCATTTCAGCTCCAAAGGTGTGGGAGCCCAGAGTCCAGAATCTACAGACCAAAGGAACTCTGCACTGATAAAGTACTAGGGTCTTCCAGGCCAGGGAAAGTAGCTGCAGTGGCAGTGGGGCTGGGAGCCCACCATAACTGGCATCTACAGCATCCTCCAGCGTTCCCAAGCCCTGGGGGATGAGCCCTGCTTTTGCAGATGAGGCTGAGAAGCTGCACTGGGATCAAGTGACCACCAAGGTGACACACCACAGCGTGTTGAGAGCTTGTTCTCTGAGCAGGGAGTGGCCGAGATCACGCCTTCCCATCTCTCTACCTTGGGGCTGCAGTATGTGCAGATGCCAGTCCCAAGGGGACAGGGCTCCTGAGCTGGGATGTATTCTATCCTAGAAGTCCCTTATCCTGGTTCTTAAGTGGTCCTGTCACTGAGGACAGAGGGTGTAGGAAATTGTCTCCTCCACACCCTTCAGCCCTCCCACGTCTGTAGTTTACAGTAGGGGAAACTGAGGCTCAGCTGGAGCCCAGGGCTGGGGTTTTACAATCTAAGGGCTGGAAGGGCCCTAAGAGAAGCCCCCTCCCACCAGGATGCTGGAGCCAGGCTTGCCTCGCCATACCCAGGAGCTTCACACACCTCGCTGTCTCCAGGCCAGGCCAGCGCCCACACACACCGCTTTGAACTCAGAGCTCCACTTTGGGAGCTGGCTCCCATCGGCTGTCTGAGGCAGCGATAGCGGTCCACAGGGAGAGAACTTTACAGTTTACAACACGCCTTCACATTCCATTTCCTCACGAGATCCAGGGGGCATGGGTAGTCATTATGCCCTGGGAATGGGGAAACTGAGGACCCCAACAGCTCTAGCCCTGGAAGCCAGGAGCCCCCACCCGGCCTGGCCCAGCTCAGCCCAGCCCAGCCCACCTGTTGTCTCCAAATCCCAGACTTGGGTTGAGCCTCAGTGTGTCTTGACTCTGCCCCTGCGGGAGGACAGAGACCAGAAGCACAGGGCGAGCCCTGCCGGCAGCGGCGCGCGGACTCTTGACACTCACCCTCAGCCATGGTGGGCCACGTTCCGCTCTGCTTCTGGCTAAGGCTCCTCAGCAGGCAGCGACTGCGCACTGCAGACCAGTGGTGCGGCCAAGGCGGCTGAGACCTGGACTTAAAGCCCGCGGGGGGAAGGGGGCGGGGCGGGGGGAGGACCTAGGGGCGGGGCCGGTGAGGCCACCTAGGCCGGGTGCCCTCAAACTCTCAGCCCGGGACCCGAGCCCCAGGGAGGAGCCGCAGGCAAGGCCGCCCCCTGGCGGTCCAAACGGAGCACAGGGCTGGGACTGGGGACCGCGAAGAGAGGTGAGACCGGCGCGCGGACACACCCAGACCCCACAGTCAGATCTCTGGGTACAGAAGCGCTCAAATCGGTCACGCACGGGGTCCGAGGCACATATACCACTGGCCCCAAGGTACACAGGCGCGGAATTGTCAGGTCCTGAGATGGCTTGTGTTTAGATGTCCCTCCAAAGCCTCGTGGGATTGTAAGTGAGGCTTTTTCAGAGGAGGCTGGATCTAGTGTGTTTGAGGCCCAAGTGGGTTGATTCTTGATGTTCAAGGGCACTAGGACTAAGGATGTGAGTGCTATCCACCTAAGAAGTCTGGATGGGATACAAGGGACTGAAAGGGGCTGTTGTTTCTTCTGCTCTCTTTGCCAGCCATGAATTGCATTTCCTCTGTGATGACAACCTACCTTGGAGCCAGCTGATTATGGACTGAACCCTCTGCAAACTGTGAGCTCAATAAACCTTTTCACCTTTAACTTTGGATGTCGGGTATTTTATCTCAGCAATGAGAAAAGTAACTAAGACAGGTCCTATCTGAGACTAACTCACACGAACATAGACACTGAGATACACACGAAGCACACACAGAGACACAAGTATATACTTTCCAAAAGAGTATACAAACTCATACACACCCACAGGGACAGGATATAAATCCAGGCTACAGTCCCAGAGGCACACCAGGATGTAGGTACAGCCAACGCACAGACAGGTGTCCACCGAGAGCTACACAGCTGCAGAAACACAGAAGAGCAAGTGTCTGTGTGCTCCTGCCCCCAGGCCTGCAGATGGCCATACGGATGGACACACCCTGACCCTCTGTCCTGCTTTGTCTAATACTCATCGGGTCATCTGTCTCCTTGTCCCCCTACCCTCCTATCCTCTCACATATTCATCCCTCCATCCTCTGCTGGCCTTCCTCGAGGCCTGTTGTGTGCCAGAAGAGAGCAAGGCTGGCCTTCCAGGGATGCAGCCTCTGCCTCTCGAACCCTGACCTCTGGACTCCCACCCTCCTTTCCTTCCCTGCCCCCCGTGAGGCTGGAGCCAACAGGCTCCCTAGAGAGACGATGCCCTGTGGGTCTCCCCCAGCCCTTTTTCTGAAACAAGTTTTACCTTGTGGATGGATTTGGGCTGTAGAGTCGGCCCCAGACTCTGGTCCTGAGCCACACGTGGCAGGGCCACACACACTTGCTCCTTTAGTGTTTGTCTCTGGCCGGGCTGGACCCTGCTTGGAGTCTCAGGAGCAAAGCTGAGGTGTGGGGTGGGCCCCGCTGACCGGTGGAGGTGCCCCTCAGTAGGCTCTGTGGCTGCCCTTTTATTGATATTGCTACGGAAACTGTTCCCTGATGCCAGTGAAAGTTTTGAGGGCAGAGCAGCGAGCGGCTGTCAGTCTGGAAGCTAGTGTTTGAGTTCTGCGGCTGCTCTTGACAGCCGTATGGCTGTGGCAGGTGGTATGTTTGTGTGGGCCTCCATTTCCTCCTCTGTGGATGAGGGCAGGATCAAAATCCTGGAGACTTGGCACCTCCTTGTGCATGATGAACAGGCAGTAACTGGGCTCTCTGAGGCTTGACACAGAAATACTGGGTGTCCCAGAACATGGCCCAGGTACAGGGATGTGACAGAGAGACAGCTAGTTTGGCAGAAGGAAGACTGTTTCCTCAAGGGCCAGCCTTGCCCAAGGGAAAGGACCATCTTTGCCCTCATCTGGCTTTTTGCATCGTAGAAGGTGCAGTCTTCTCCACCCAGGCCCCTTCTCCTTCACACTGAGCACCCCAAGGCTCTGCTGTCTCTTCACCATGGTGCCCCAGACTGTAAATCTGAAGGTCAACACCCTGTTATCATCATGGCTAATATGATCACATTCTACGACCATCTAGATTATGATGGTCACTCCACCTCCCGCAGGCCTGGCCTTGACCCATCTCCCACCCTAAGGCTGGCAGAAAGCCAGGCATTAATGCTGGCTTCAGCACTGAGTGGTCCTGCGCACATTACTTAATCTCAGGGCCTCAGTTTCCACATATGAGAATGGGGACAATCATAGTATCCACCGTGCAAAGTGTCCTGAGGATCAAGCCAGGTAATGCTTGGAGCAGATGGTTGGGGCTCAGAGAAGGCCATTCGGGGAACCCCAGGAGTCCACACAGGGTGCACACAGGGTGCACACAGGCCCATCCAGGCCCAGCCACTTCCTTCCTTTTCCACTTTCCCCCGAACTGTGCACAACAGATGATTCAGAGCCTGAGCAACCCTGCTAGGGCTGGTTTGCATCCAGACTGGCTTCTGAGAAGGTGGCAGGAAGAGACCAGAGTCCAGGCTGGGGTCACACACCTGGATCCCAGTCACAGCGACCTTAGTTTCCCTATCAGTCCAGAAGAAGTGAGGCACACAGCCCTGTCTTACTTCATTAGAAAAGTAAGACTCCAATTCTGTTTGAGCCAGGCCCAGAGTGGGCTGGAGACCCACACAGTAGTCAGGAACCCCTCACCACCCCTTGTAGGGATGTGCTGTGCAGTGGGTGGTCCAGGAGCCTGCTGGGGTCACTTCCGGCTGTGTGCCCCCTGCTAGGCCTCTCTGAGCTCACACAAGTAGAACTCCTGCAGGCAGGCAGAGCAGTGGCAGACAAGGCAGGATGCTTGGTAGGAGGTGCTTGTAGGACCTTTGCCTCCCAAAGACACCACACATACTAGTCATGGATACCCAAGTCCCCCAGGAGAGAGGTTCAGTCTTTCAGTTCTATAAGAATTTTCAGGTTTCAAGGTGGAGGCCTCCTTGGGTTTCTAGAAACCTAAATTGCTTGTTGCCAGCCAAGTCTTCATTGGAATCCAACAATATAGTTTTTATCCCATGTTAACTGAAGAAATGGGCTCAGAGAAGTAAAGTGACTTACCTGAGGCCACACAGTCAGGAGGTGGCTTAGTCCAGGCTCCTGCTGCTGAGAGGCCAGTTCTGTCTCTTCCTGTGCCCAAGGGAGGCTCTCGGGACATTGTGTCCAGGCCTGTGGCCTACATCAAGGTCTCTCAGCTGTGTTCCAGGCCTCTGACCTGAGGCCTGAGATGTGAGGTGGGCAAAGGCACGCAGTAAACACCTGCGGCATGAGAGGAGGCTGAGAGAGAGGAACTGGACAGAAAAATGGATGGGTAGAAGGAAACAAGGAAGGTGAAGTTTCGGAGAGGTTGGGCAAATTGCCACAGCATGGCCGTTCCTCAGGGTCGAGGCCCCTTGCTGGAAGTGGCCCTGAGCAGCTGTGGTGTGAGGGTGGGGCGGCCATGGGTGGGACTGCCATGGAGCATTTGGAGGCCTCTGCTCTTCTACCATCTGGTGACTAACAGCGATGAGCAGCGTCTAGCTGAGGGAGCCCAGGGCGAGCAGCGGGAATACCCTGGGGGGATGGCTGAGGAGTGTCCACAGGCCAGGAGACTTGCTGAGAATGTCAGGGGGCAGGCAAGACCATTCAGGTCCTTTGAGAGAGTGGCTTCCTCTGGGAGGCTTCCCAATGTGTCCCTTTATTGTGGAACTGGCAATATGGAACCCTATACCCTTCACTGCTAAACTATCTCCCAGACCTTTGTTATTTTAATGAGATTATAGGTCTCCTTAAATTCTCTAGGCTGGGCTTTAAATTGGCAATCCTCCTGCCTCAGCCTCCCCAGTGCTGAGATTACAGCCATGTATCAATGTGTTCATCTGGCAGGTGAGAAGGTGACTTGGCACCCACAGTGTTTCTCCCAGCACAGTTCACCCACCTGCCACCCTGCCACTGTGTAAATCCTTCCCAATGTGCCCTCACCTCCTTTGCCCACCACTCTGAAGGGTCAGCTTCAGCCTGTGGCCTGCAGCAAGCGGGGACCACAGAGAAGATCTCAAAAGCCTAGGCAGACATGGCCAGAGGGCGTCCTGAGATGCAGCCTCTGCTCCTCCCCTGTGGAGACCCCTCAGGCAGAGACCCTTCTGGGCTGGTCCCATGTCCCCCATTCAGATCTTCCAGCCTCACCAGACACACTGCTTGTGCCCAGGTGTACCCACAGAGCCCCCCTCTAGGACTGTGCTCCTGCTGCACCTTCTGAATGACCCTCCCTTCTGCACCTCTCACCCTTCCTCACCGGGGACCTACCCGGGAGCCTCTTCCTCCACATTCACCCAGAGGGCTGTCCTCCAGTCCCCCAGGCCCCAGCATCTGCAGCACAGTCACGATCTGCCTGGAGTGAGGACTAGCATATACACATCTCTTCCTCTACTCCCCTGGCTCTTCAAGGCCATCAGTGAATGTATATTGAATGAATAAGTGACCCACAGCAGATGGAGAGGAAGACGCAAAGGGAGGAAAGGAAAGGGGGCGGTGAGGGAGTGGGAGAGAGAACTTGTCTAAGTCCAGGCAGGGGTCTTCAACCAGGGAGCCTTTGGGGACAGATTCATGATGCCAGTTCTCCTGGCAGGACCAAGAGTCAGGGCACGGTGCTCTGGCCCCTCTCACAGAGATGATCCAACATATCCTGTGGTGAGATCTCCCACAATTCCAGGGTGGCCACAAGGACAGGTCTGTGAGTCTGGGGTTTTTTCTATAAAAAAGTAACAAAACCCACTCTCTGAGAGGGGACAGGTACTTTTCCCAGGTTACACTGCAAGACAGGGCAGAGTCGATGGGGCTGTCAAACACAAAAGTGGATCCTGGCCCTGGACCCTGCTGCATTTTCAGTCATGACATCTGTCTGGGTAGCTGCTTTCATTTACTTTGCACTGGGTCCTGCCCACGAGCAGAGCGTGAGGCACAGGGTAAGACTCGGGAGGTGGAGCCACAGGGGCTGCCTGGTTTGGACAGCTCTTAGCTCCAGTTCACGTGGCCTCTTGTGGAGGACACGCCCTCAGGCCGCATTCCTTCATCTACAGGAACTCAACCCTCCCTGTGCCCTCAGCCGGGAAAGCCCTGTCAAGAAAAGGAAACCGGTCATGTGTAGTATGTGATAATGTTTAACTGACACTCACAATTGCACATAACTCACAGGACACCGTGGCGTTTGGTGTGGTGATCAGATCTGGGTGACGAGGGATCTCTCCCCTCAAGGCTCCGTCGCTTGTGTTGGGAACATTCGGGCTTCTCTGTGCGAGATATTCTGGAATATGCAAGGCATCATCAGCCAGGCTCCCCTGGAGTTCTGTAGGAGCCCAGAAATGACTCCCCCTCCCCTGCACCAGCTCTGCCCTTGCCTCGCCCCTCCAGGCCCCATTCCCAGCCTCTGTTCTTCTACTCTCTGTTGCCCCAGAGGCTCTGTTTCGTTTTGCTCCCAAGGGGGAGTTTGGGGCTGGGGAGCAGAGTCCTGACCTTTTCAGGAAGCAAAATAGGCCCTTAAGCCACGCCTCACTTGCTCTTAACTGAGATGCCTTCTCCTTCGGATTCAGTGGCCCCTGAAGGACTAGAAGACCTTAGCACCTGTAGACAAAAGGCGCCAGGGACTGGGAGGGCAGGAAACCCTCATGTGCAGGCCAGTGTGTGGGCATCGGCCACATCCGGGGCTGTTCGGAGAAGCAATCACTCCTACTCACCTCCCAGGGATCCTGATGTGAACAGAGGTGTGGTGTGAATAGAGGGACTTTGGGACTTGCACACTTTCTACTCTATTCTCACAGCAGCATCGAGGCTCAACTCCAAGGGCACAGGCTTGGGAGTGCAAAAGAGAGACAGAGGTGCTAACTCAGCTTTCCCTTTACTATGTGCTCATGGGTGAGTCAGAGCATTTCTCCAGGCCTCAGTTTGCTCATCCATAAAAGGGGGTGATGATAATATCACCTACCTCACAGGCTGTGGAGGAAGGTAGCAGGAAGTACTCAGAGAAAGTTACAACTTCTGGGCACCGAGAACGACGATGTGTGTTAAAAGTGAGGATGAGACAGAACATCACAGCCACTCCAAGGAAGTCACCACCCACATGGTGAGTGGAAGCAACACAGCAGGAAACAAAGGAGCTGAGTGAGTCATTCCCTTCCTCCATTTAGCTCTCAACAGCACCCAACAGTTATTCCTGCTTCTACTGTCCTAAGAGAGTTAGAAAATAAAATAACAAAAGCCCAGGAGATGGCCTATGCCCTGAGTCAGGTGCCAGGGAACTGGCCCTACAGGAGATGAGTGGACTGCATCAGAAGCACAGACATCTGGCCTGCGTTAGCAGCCCGCTTTCCCCTCTTTTGTTGCTGTTGTTGTTGCTGCCGCTTCCAGCTCTGACACGGGTGCGGTGCTTTTCTGTCACCCTGGCACCTTTGTGGTCTGGACTATACCTCTGGTAACAGCACAACTTTCCATTGTCTTCAATGATTGTAGCTCCTTATGGCTTATTGCTTACTACTGGGTGTATGTTGGGAATTCTGTCCTTGTTATACACAAGAGGATTGTTATTGGCCCCTTCAACTGTAACAGAAGAGACTGGCCAGAGAGACTATGTATCACATAACCCCATTTAGAGGAAATGTCCAGAAGTAGAGCTGTAGAGACACAGGACACTGTGGTTGCCAGGAACCAAGGAGAGGGAGGAGAGATAAAAGATTAAGGGGAAGTGAAGAAAATGTTCTGAAATTAGACTCTGGTGACCATCGCACCAACCTGTGCCAATGCTAATAACTTCCTTAGATGGAAGCTTTTCCTGTGTGTAACTGCACCTCAACAACATGGTTTTTAAAAATGGTGTTTGATTAGAGAAATAAAAAGCAGAAAGCCAGGAATAAAGCTCTGGAGGTCTTTTCCAATCTGTCCTTTATTCAAATTAAGAACCCAGGAAAAACACTCAAACTCTTGTGCACATGGCCAAATGTTCAGCTTTGTTCATGATGGCAAAAACCAATCACAGTCTGAATGTTAAGAATGGATAAATGAGCCATGTCTGGGAATATTATTACTCAGCAGTAAAAAAAAAAAAAAAAAGTAAAAGATGGTCTTCTGTATATGGATCCAGGAAGACTTCCAAGTATTAGTTTTATGTGAAGAACGAAATTTCAAGACATCATGTGAGAAATGCTTTCACAAGACTGAGAACAGACAGATAAACATACATACAATGTGCAAGCATAGCTGCACAAAAAAAGGTTTGAAGAAATCTACTCCAAGTTGCTGACAGTAGTGGGGCAGATACTGGCCACACCTGTGGATGATAGAGGCAGTTAAAGGTCAGTTTAGTGTCCCCTGGGAGATGATGTTATGGCTTGTATCTAGTTGTCCCCTCAGAGTCTCATGTGGTCCTAGGTAGGGCTTTTCCAGTGTGTCTGGATGTAGATTGTGTGATGCTAGGATTAAGGCTGCCCACCCTGCCAGTGAACGCTACCTGCCCTAAGAGTGGGTAGCCTGGCTGGGAAATAAGGGAGAAAAGGGGGTTGCTGCTGCTCACTTGCTGCTGCTTCCTGCTGCCCTCTGCCTGCCATTAACTGTTTCTCCTCTGTCATGCCACCCTGCCTTGGGACCAGCCAACTATGTATGAAGTGAAACCTCTACAAACTGTGAACCAAGCAAACTTTCTTACTTTAGCCTTAGGTACTGGATATTTTGTTTCAGCAATAAGAAAGGTAACTAAGACAGGTGAGAACATTTTTAAGTTGGAGAAATGATTTTACATATCGCTTAGGTAATTGGAAATCTCTTAGAATGCTGGGATTACAGATATGTACCACTATAGTGAAGTAAGATTAGTGTTTAGAAAAGAATACAGATCCTTGACTTATGAACTCAATTTGTTCACTAGGGCTGGTTGTAACTCAAGTTGGTCAGTTGAAGTCTCGGGCTTGGCTACATGGCCTTCAAAGTCTGTCTTCTATATACAGGCAGATCTCAGTGTCCTTAGAGACACTGGTCCAGGATTTCTCAATTAAATCCTCATGGGAAAGGATGCTTAATGTTTCTTCTAGAATCTTTATAAGTTTAAGGGTTAAATCTGAGACCATCTGGAAGAACAAGCAGCCAGCATTTGGGTCATAACTCAAGTCTTTAGTTGTAAATTAAAACTAAAATTCTGGCCATAACCTGAATTGTTTGCATGTCAGAGCAGTCATAACTCGAGGGTCCACTGTAATTTGTTTTCCATTTAGAACTGAGCTTTCATAAAAATGGAAATAGTCCAAAATAAAGAAATTCTGGCAAAGTAGGTAGAAAAAGTATAGTAAGAGATAAAAAGATAAAATAAATGCCCTCCCAAATTTCCACAATCAACTCAGAAAATACTTCTGTTAATTTTGGTGCAATCTTACAAAACCAAATCTCCATAAGTAAAAAGGAGATTCAGGAGAGTTCTCACACCTAAAAGTTTAGGATTTGAGAGTTGTACACTGAGTTTCTGTTTACCTCCCAACTCTATGTCTTAAAGTGCTTCTGAACTATTCTACCTCTTGAAGCCAAAGTCCAAGAGTGCTTGAAACTGATTTATAAAACCTCTTTTATTCTGTGTAAAAAAACATTCAGAGAGGCGAATGACCGTCTGAGGTCACACAGCTCAGATGAGGTAGAGTGGAATCCTGAAGTCCATTTTTATAACAGACAACACTGGAACATCCTCCCTAGGCAGTTAAACCTGGGGTTAGGTGCCCAGCCCAGCTCCCAAGGCTTCTCCCGGGGCTGCCAGAGACACAAGTTCAGATTCTGCAGCATTTCCCTGCACCAGCCCCCTTGGGTTGAGTCACTGGCCTGGCGACCTGACACACCCAGTGCAGTCAGTATTTGTGAAACACGGTTTCTTTCATGGAAGTGAATGGCCCTCCAGGGCAGTGGCTGGGCTTGTCAGACTAAATTGAACCCGTGTTTGGTTAAGCTAGCCGCTGCCTTCTCCTGCCTGTCTGATGAGCCACTTGAGGGATGTCTCCTGAACTGAATGCCAGAAGGACTGAAGTGGTACTCGGCTCGACCCAGTTAGTGTGAAGCCTTGCTTTCACATCTCAGGGGTCTGTGGCTACCACATCTCCTGCCACAGCGATGGGAGGCTTGGCTCCACTCCTGGAAAGGCAGGGCTCAGGGTCCCGAACCGTAAAGGCCATCACCTACTGTCCAGAGTGCCCTCTGTGGACCACAGGCCTAGTCCTCAGTTTTTCTTACGGGCAGCTGCCCTTTTCCCAGGCAGATAGCACTCTCAATCAAATGGCCTCATCCAACTGCAGTTCAGGCTTCAGTGAACTCAGTCAATCAAACTCTCTCTTGGGGCTTTGCATCTTCACAACTCCATATGGATTCTAAATACTGGTGGAAACTTTCAAGCCTATTTCTAGCACTTCACTTCTTGGCTTTTGTGAAACTGAGCTGGGCCTTTTATACTTTTGATTTTTTTGTGAGACAGGATCTCACTTTGTAGTTCAGGCTGGCCCTGAGCTCACTATGTAGCCCAGGTAAGCCTTGAACTCACAGCAATCCTCCTGCCTCTGTCTCTTGAGTATTGGGATTATAGGTGTGAGTCACCACATCCAGCACTGTGTATGTGATCAAACTCATGACCTTGTGCTTGCAAAGCAGACACCGGAACCACTGACCTAAATCCCCAGCCCATTGATTTTTTTTTTGGTCACATTTAACAAGGCACAGTAGAGGTTGTCTCAAAAAAAAAATGGTCAGATTTACTGAGTTCCAATTCACATCTGATCCACCCACGTGATCCACTCACCTCAGACAGTGAGTTCCATGCGTGGACAAATGTGTACTGACCACACACAGAACATAACGTAGATCGTCTCCGTCACTCTTACATTGTTTTCACGGCCATCTGGAGCCATCCCCTCCCACCCTCGGCCCTGGCTGATCTAGTTGTTATTCCTCTTGTTCTGTCTTTTCTAGAATGTTATCTAGATGAAATCACGGAGCCTTAGAGATGTTGGGGTCTGGCTTCCTTCATTTAGCAGAACTCGTTTTATTTACCTATGCTGTCTCAGGGTTGGTCAACGCTTTCTTCCTTTGGAACACTGAGCAGTGTATCAGCTGATGAGCAGACCACGCCTTAACTGTGCACTGACCATGTTAGAGTGTCTGGGCGATGATGGATGGAGCCACTGTCGCTGTCGAGGTGCAGGTCTCCCTGTGGACGTGTCTTGGGGGGGGTAGGCGTTTGGGAGCTGCCCCCATTGTTCTGGGAGGGTTTCTGCTTGTCTTTAACCTGCTCTGAGACAACCAAGCCTCCTAATGGATCGGCACGTACCGGCATCTGCCTCTCCCACGGAGTCTACGGTGCTTAGCAATTGTTGTAAACATTTTGGGGAAGGAAACCGGGCCAGAGAGAATTCAAAACATGGCCCAGGACACACATTTGACTTGAGACTTGAATGCAAATCAAGATCCCATAGGCAGCCACGCCCTTTCTAAATTCCTATGGCCTCAGTGGAAAGGGACCTCTCCCCAGTCGAGGTGGTAGGGAATACTCACTGACATGGCAACGGAGGAAGTGCTTCGCTCTCTTCCCCTGGGCCTCAGTTTCCCATTTGTGTAAAACAAGGTGCAACCACATCATAAATTTCTGACGGCCTGGGCGTCTATGACCTCAGTATGCTGTGAACCGCCTCACTGTGGTCTGTCACCTGATAAAGAGTTCCAGGAAAGTGGAGCTGTGGGAGGCAGGACTACCCCCCTCCAACCAAGCGCCCACAGGTGGCTGACTGGGTCAGCACACAGGCTGAGCACCCCAGAAGAGCAATTTGCTCTCCCTGCCTTTTTCGACTAAAAAAAAAAATCTCTGTCATCTTAGATTAGAATCACTCTTTCTGTGGAGATTCTTCGGGCGACCCACAGCCCTTTTCTTCCCTGATATTTTTAGAATGTTCAAGTTTCTAAACAAGACTTGACAGCTTGGTAGCTTTTTTTTAAAAAAAAAGCTTTTCAAAATAAAATGAATTTCCCTGTGCACGTTCTGGAGGCTCAGATTAACTTAACCCTGTTGTCTCCCAAGGGTGGTCAGGCTGAGGGTGACAGATCATGCTGGGGGGAGAAGTGGAGAACAGAGACTCCTCTCCCCCAGCCTCCCCCATCATGGTCCCCCGGCTCAGGGGAAGCTCAAGGCCGGCTTGCTGAGGCTTTGGGCCTCATAGCTCTCAGCCCTGTCACCCTGTGTGAGTTTTCAGGTCCCTGCACCAGTTTCTTCACCTCGACCTTGGATCTCTAGGGGGGCAACTTCACAGTTAGCCTCTGCGGCAGTTGCTGGTAGGTACGAGCTGTGGCTTGTTTTGGTCTTCTCATCACTGTTTCTCCGAGCTGCAAGGACCCTGGTCCCTCATTCAGTGCGGGGAGCAGTGAAGGGGTGGCCCTTGCACATAGTCACCAGGGCTCCGTGTGCACATGGACACACATTATGCATCGCCTGGTGTTTGCAGCCCACCTGCCCCACAGGTCCCAAAGTTGTCCTTTGTCGGGCACTTCTTTGCCTTCGTGGTGAATTTCCAGAGGAAAAGACTGAGGCTTAGGGAGAACAAGGAGTTTCTGTATAGTGCTATTAGAACTTCTGGGCGCAGGTTGGTCCCTGAGGTGGGTCAGGGTAGGGTCCCACTTTTCTGGACCTATCCTGTGGGTCCTCTCTCTGGCTGCTGGCACCTCCTGCCATCACCTCCTCCCCATCTGACCCCAAAATGAACACAAAGAGCCACCTTTAGGACTCACCCTACACCTACACCTAACCGCCCCTGTCTGCGGCCCCAGGAGCCTGTAGGCCCAGCTCCAGGAGACCTTCTGTGGTCACTGGAGCGACCCAGGAAGCAGAGGGCGTTAGAACTATGGTTCTTGTCAGTCTTTTCTCCCTGGCCCACAGGAAGCCTCCAACACTCAGCTTAACAACCCTCCAGTGGCCTTTGTTAAACCTTTCAGTAGCCCACTTTTTTTTTTTTTTTTTTTTGAAACAGGGTCTCGCTTTGTAGTTCAGGCTGGCCCTGAGCTCATCCTCCAACTCACATCACAGAAATCCTCTTGCCTCTGCCTCCTGAGTGCCGGGATTACAGGCGTGAGCCACCAGGCCTGGCGCCGTGGTATGTGGTACTGATTGCTGCTGGGCATGAGTCTTCACGCCCAGTATTGTATATGGCTACCGGGGATCAAACCTGGGCCCTTATGCTTGCAAGGCAGGCTCCAGAACCACTGAGCTAAATCCCAGGCCTTCAGTAGCCCACTCTTACAGATGAGGAAACGGAGCCGGGCACCCAGGACCCAGGTTTGCCTGATGTCCACAACCATGCTTTTGCAAAATCCCCTTCCTCTATCGACTGGACAACAGTTAGCTGGGTTGGAAGTTGGAGGGGGGTTGAGGGGGCGTGGAGGAGGTAGGAAGTATCTGAGAAGGAGAGGGGGAAGCTGGGCTGCAGTAGGGCCTGCTCACATCTGCTTTTTGGCAGGGGCTGTTGCTCAGGCTGGTCTCTCCCTCACAGCCTGACCACAGGGCCTCATGTCCCCAGGACAGCTGGCCATCAGCAGCTGCTCAGCCATCACTGACCAAATGCTTCCCTTGCACAGGTACCCTGAGATTTTCCTGCGCTAACTTGTCCACATGTGGGTTGGGAGCCCAGCGGGTTTGAGAGACTGACAACTGGCACCTCTACATCTGCAGCCAGGGCCTCTCTCCAGTGCGCCAGACCCAGAGCCTCACCCTCAGTCTGGTGCTCCTGGTCTCAGTGAGAGAAACACCCCATTGCAATTGCTCAGAACCTGAAGAGTCACCCTGGATTGCTCTGTCTCAGGCCCCACCCAGAATGTCAGAGAATCCTAGGCATCACACCAGTTCTCACCACCTTTACTGCTGGCACCCTGGTCCCGTCTTTCCCATGGAAATAGGCTCCCCACCTTCCTCTCTTGTCCCTCACGCCCAGTTTGTGCTCCACACAGCAGCCACAAAGATCTCTTTAAAAGCCAAATCAGATTACATCCACAAGCTACAATTGCTGCCCATTTCACTCTGATTAAAGCCAAAGTTCTCATCAGGCCTCCAGGACCTTGTGACTCTCCTGTTCTCTGACCCTGATTCCTTTTGTGCCCTCGGACCCCGCACACTCTGTCCGTTCACCGAGCTCGGAACTGCCAGCACGCACGTGCTGGACGCTGTTTCCTGTCACTGTGGGGCATCTTCCAGGCGGACTGGGGCAGCATGTAGAGAACTCTGTGGGTGGAGATTTTGCACCATACATTGAGTGCTGTGGGACCTTGGAGATGGCTTAACGTTGCTGTCCCAATTTCCTCTTTAGCCAAACTACCTGACATCACTGAGAATTTTTACTGGTTACTCATGTAATCAGTTCATGGGAAGAGTGGGGCCTCCCTCCCCTTAGGAGCCCCAAATTCAGTGTCACCATCTTATAAGCAAGAGACAGCTCACACTTCTAGATAACCAGAAAGACACAAAGACAGCCAGGTGGGGGTTTGATTACTTACTGAATAATTTATTCGCTGAACATTTATCAAGCACCTTCTGTATGCTGACTTGTGGATAAGACAATTCTTGCTGTCAGGAAATTGTCAGCTCAGTAGAGGAAACAGACAGGTTAAAGGTCCTCGCTATGTAAACAGTTTTCATGGCCCAAGGGACCAGGGGAAGTCCAGGTGAGAATAGGAAGCTCTGTGTCTGGCAGATCAGGGAAGGCTCCAGGGAGGAAGTGATAACCTGGGTTTTACTGTATGTGTAGGAGTTTGCCAGACTGGATAATGAGGAGTGTTTTAGGTCAAAATACCTGGCTATACTATACAAAGAAAAAGTCAGAAGGAAAGCCTGGAAAATATGTTGGATCAGGGAACCTTCTGGTGTGGCTGCAGTGGAAAGAATGTCAAAGCCAGAGAGATTAGTGGCACCTAGACCACACCAGGTTATAACTCAGGCTTGAGTAGGCCAAGATTTCAAGCAAGGGAGTGGTATAGTCCAGCCTGGGCTTTGGCAAGATAATCGCAGAATCATTAACCATGGAATTTTAGAGCCTGAACTGAGTGATGTCATCATCCCTGGACCCTTTTTGAAAGATGAGCAAATGGAGGCTAGGTGATAAAGGTGCCCACAGCTGTTCGGGTGACTCTTTTTCTCCCTCCCTGTCTCTGCAGAGGGAGCTAAACCAAGGCTTGGCTCTTCTTGAAGATCCTGAGGAGTGATTTGTTCCCACGGGGCACAGAAGTCCCCAGGCCTCTGTGATGTCCCTCTCTGTGCTTCTTCCCTTGGGTCCTGCCCTGGAATCTCAGGGGACCATGGCGGGTGTGATAACGCTCCTCTTACACATTCTTTCTCCATGCGTGTGACCCAGCCCGTGTCTCCCCTCCTCTGACACATCTACTTCTGTCTGGATTATGGGTGTTTAAGGGACACGATGGCTTGCACTGCCAACTACTCTGGGGTCCCTCCAAATTCAATGGAGGCCTTCCCTTAGTGAAAGTGTGAGGCAGCAGCTGGATGTTGGTAAGTTGGGGAAACTGAGGCCTATCATTTTCCTCATTAGCCTAAGTGTGATCTGGGAGTAGGGCACAGAACCTGCTAAAACTCTCACTTTTCTTATTCTGGTGCTTGGACCCTTCTTCACCTCAAGGCTGTGCCAGTGACAGCTGTGTAAACCACCCACGGAGAGACCCTTGTGATATCCAGGGGCAGCCCCGGAGAAGGGCGTTCCCGCCCTCCCCTCAGGCTGCCAGGAAACCTGCCTGGCTGAGCACAGCTGGTATCAGTGACCTGATAGGGCAGGACTGAGTCACGGATCCTACTCTTACAGGACCTTGAGCATGACCCTGTGGCTATAAACAATCAAGACTAGCCCAGGCGAAGGGTTCCATGGTTTGGCACATGGCCAGTGTGAAAGTGGGGAAGCACCACCATGTGGGAGTCTGTATGACCTGACTGAGGAGCTCACCTCACCATCCAGCTCCTGGAGAAAGATACAGGAGTCCCTCGGAGGTGAGTGGAGCTCCATGCACTCGACCAACAAGCGTGGAGTGGTGCCCATTCTTTGCCAGGCTCTGTGGGACATAGAGAAATGTGGTCAGCATGTTCTTCTTCCAGCAAGATGCCTATGGTTTCCCCTTCATTGATACTAATGTGTGTTCATGGCTTGACATTTATAAAGTACAAAAGAGGAAAGTGAAAGTCACTCCAAATATCACTAACAGAAAGCAACTCTAGATTAGTTAAGTGTGTACAGCTAAAGTTATATAAATACACATTTAATTTCTAAAAGTGGAATAACTTTATCACCCAAGACATTTCTATGGAATATCTACTTTGCGCCAGATATGTGCTACCAGTGGAAAGGGAAGGTGTGGCTCTTCCGTGAAACTTGCCTGTGAGTACCAATGTCATCTGCCTTTTTCAGTGTGTCTAACATCCTTCAAATCACTTGTGTTTCTGCAACATATTTATCAGTTGTCTAGAAATTCATCAAATAAATGCACCCCAATGTATCAGTCCTGTTTACTTGTACATTTATTCCTCATTTTTCCATGGCTATAAACAGTAGATTCCTGTAACTACTGACTATGTAGTGCGCTGGTTCATTGCATATTGATTTCAACCTTCTTCTCTGTGCCTCCCTGTACTACATGGGCTGAAAGTCAGCAGATTGAATTTCCTAGACTCCTTTGCAGCTAGGGCTTAGAGATTGGATAGATTTTGCCTCTTCAGTGCATTTGTACAAGATGTTACAGACAATAGGAAGGCAGAGTTTGCCTTTTTCCTGTATTGTAGGTTGGCAGAGGCCTTAAGACTTAACAGTAACAGGGCCAGGGATTTAGCTCAGTAGTTCCGGCGCCTGTCTTGCAAGTGCAAGGACCCGGGTTCGATCCCCCGGTAACCACATACCATACTGGACTTGGAGACTCACGCTCAGCAGCAATCCATACCACATACCACATACCACACACCACAGTGCCAGGCATGGTGGCTCATGCCTGTAATCCCAGCACTTGGGGCACAGAGGCAGGAGGATTGCTGTGATGTGAGTTTGAGGCTGAGCTCAGGGCCAGCCTGAACTACAAAGTGAAACCCTATTTCAAAAAAAAAGACTTAACAGTAATAGTGTCTGAGAGCCCACTCACCGGCAATGTCTGGTCCTTAGATTAAAACTAAGATAATAAACTCCTAAAATGGTTTTCAAGCTTCCAGGTTATAACAGAGGTAGCAGCTTCCACAGGCAGGCCAGTTTGGTGATGACATCTGAGGTTTTTCAATGATTTTGTGAGAAACTAACTTCCTGTATTAAATCTCTTTCTGTTTAGAGTAGTAAATGTGGTTTTCTGTATCCTGAGATTGAACCCTGAGTAATAGAAGCTATGTCTTTGAGCCAGCTAGCAACTGTTTCCTCAGAAAAAGTCTAACTGTGAAATTTGTAAATCCAGAGCTCATTCTTTCTTTGTTTGCTTTTTTCTAAATCAAGATACAATAAACATATAAAATTCATTCATTTAAACTGTACATTTCCATGATTTTTAATGTATTTACAGAGTTTTTAGATCCATGATCACCGTATTTTCTTTGCCTCAAAAAGAAAACTCCAGTCAGTACTGGTGTGTTGTTGTAATACCAGCATTCAGGAGGCTGAGGCAGCCTGGGCTACACAGCAAGTTCAAGGCCAGCCTGACCAATGTAATGTGATTCTGTCTCAAAAAATCAAACCAAACCAGCCAGCCAACCAAACAACCAAGCAAACAAAAAAAGATAAAGAAAAATTTCAGACTCATCAGCACTTCTCTCAGATCCTCCCTCATCCTGAGAAACGAAAAATCTACTTTCTGTCCCTATAGTTTTGCCTATTCTGACCATTTCATATCAAGAGAATTATACATCATGTCATCTTCTATAATTGGTTGTTTTCATTTAGTATGTTTTGAAGGTTCATCTATAGTGTGGCAATTCTCAGAATTTCATTTCTTTTTATTGCCAGCTAATGTTCTATTACATTAACACACTACATTTTATTCATCCATTTATCAGTGTGCAGACATTTGAGTTGTTTCTACTTTTAGGCTTTTGTGAATAATGCTGCTATGAGCATTTTTTTATATGATTTTGTATAGATATATGCTCTCATTTCTTCTGGGCATGTATTTAGAGGTTGAACTGCTGAATTATGTGGTAATTCTGCATTTAATGTGTGTGTGCGTGTGTGTGCGTTTGCGCATGTGCACGCGATGCTGGGAACTGAACCTTTGTCCATGCTAGGACATGCTGTACCATTGAGCTACACCCCTAAACAATGTGGAACTTTTTGAGGAATTGCTAAACTGTTTTCCAAAGTTATTGCACCATTCTATATTCCTACTAGCAATGCAGAGATTTCCAATTTTTTTTGTCACATAAGATTACTTTTCCTTTTAATTACAGATATTTTATTGAGCACCAGTGATATCTCATGGTTTTGGTTTATATTTCTCTGGTGATTAAAGATGCTGAGTATCTTTTCATGTGCTTTTCTCCATTTGTGTATCTTCTTAAGCAGAATGTCTATTCAGATCTTTTGCCCATTTTTAGACTGAGGTAGTTCTCTTTCAATTATTAAGTTGTAAGTGTTCTTTATATATTCTGGATATAGATCCCTTAGGAAGATATATGATTTTCACATATTTTCTCTTATTTTATATATTGCTTTTTTCCTTTCTTGACGATAATGTTTGCAGTATAAAGGTTTTATATTGTGAATATTAATCTATTTTTTTCTTTTGCTGCTTGTGCTTTTAAGTATTATATTAAAGAAAGGTTTGATAAATCATACCCTAAGGTCTACTCTCCTGTTTTCTGCTGGTAGAATAGTCTTAACTCTTACATTGAGGTCAGTGACTCATTTGGGTGATTTTGGTATATGGTGTTGATGTAAATATTGGTTGTTAAAATACCATTCTTTCCTCCCTTGACATCTTGTTGAAAGTCAACTGATTAGGAGTAAAAAGGTTTACTGAGAAAGGTGGTACCTGTCTATATCCTAGCTCTTTGGGAGACTGAGACAGGAGGGGAAAATGTTCAAGATCAGGATAGGCAGTTTATCAAAACAGAATTTAAAATGGCTAGAAATACAGCTCAGTGGTAGAGTGCTTACCCAATATGCATAAGGTTTTTTTGTTTTTGACAGGGTCTCACTTTGTAGTTCAGGCTGGCCCTGAGCTCAGCCTTGAACTCACAGCAGTCCTCCTGCCTCTGCCTCCTGAGTGCTGGGATTACAGGCGTGAGCCACCACACCTGGCACTGTGGTATGTGGTTCCCATTGCTGGTGCACATGAGTCTCCGCGCCCAGCATTATGGTACGTGATTACCCAGGATCAACCAGAAACCTTGCATTTGCAAGTCAGGCCCTGGAACCACTGAGCTAAATTCCCGGCCCCTGCGTAAAGTTTTGAGTTCAATCCTTAGTGTAGAAAAGAAAAATGAAGCTTTGTTTCTAGACTTGCAATTCTATTCTCTTAATAGAACAGAATTATGTCTTTATGTTGGTACCACATTGTCTTATTTTTCTTTGTAGTTAAATTGGAAATTGAGAAGTGTAATCCTAAATTGGCTGTTCTTTTTAAGACTGTTTTCTCTACTTGGGATCCCTGGCAATTCCATATGAAATTTAGGATCATGTTTTTAATTTCTGAAGAAAAAGCCAGCTGGAATTTTGACAGAAATTGCATTGAATCTTTGGATTAAATCTTTTCTCTATGTACATAGAAAATCTCTTTTCTTGTTTAGATCTATCATTTCCTTTAACAATGTTTTGTATTTTTCATTAGACATCTTATTAAATGTGTTCCTATTTATTTGATTGAATGCAATTACAAATTATTTCCTTAACTTTGTTTTGGACTGTGTATAACTACTGTATTAAAAGACAATTGAGTTTTATATATGAATTTTGTCTTGCAACCATGTTGGACTCATCTGTTAGTTCTAATAATTTTCTTGTTGATTCCTTAGCATTTTCTATAAGATTATGTGACCTGAAAATAGACACAGTTTTACTTCTTTTAAATCTGGATGCTTTCCATTTCATTTTATTTTCTCAATTACTAAAAAACCTTCACAACATGTTGACTAGAAACATTCTTTGTAGGAAAACATCTAGGATTTTGCCAGTGTGTATACTACCTGTGAGTTTTTGTAGATGCCCTTTTTGTGTTGAAGTGTCACCTATTTTTTGGCCTTCGGTTTTGTTGTGTGAATTGTGCCCTTGTGACATGAAGCTCACTCACCCTGGCTACCACTGTGGCCACATCATTGCAGTGGCAAGTGTGGGCACGATAAAAGGTGACATCCAGCAGTAACCTAAGCTCTCCAGGTTATGACTGATCAACTACGTGTGTGTATGTGTGTGTGTGTGTGTGTGCACATGCGTGTATGTGTGAATAGGCACACATTCTCCTTTGACCTGGCTAGGATACATCAAATGTATAACTGGCTCTTCAGTGACCACTATCACAGCATAGATCCCTCTATAAACTTCAGCTACACTAGCAACTCTCAGCTCTGTCAACCCAATGCCTCTACCCGTAACATTTTTACTGAGGTGCAGCCTTGTGATGTCTAATTTGATTGGTTCACTTGGCTCAGACTGTGACATCAGCTCTTCCCTGAGTCATCCTCAGGCTGCTGCTGAACTTGTGGATTTCAGACGTCTCCACAGATGTGTAAGCCAATTCCTTAGAACTTCTCTCTTGCTGTATCTTCTGTCTGTCTGTCTGTCTGTTTCGTGTCATTAGACAGAAAGATCTAGTTCTACATATAGATATAAAAACAAATCTGTCTGTCTGTCTGTCTATCTTTCTCTTCATCCTATTTTCTGCTTCTTTGGAGAGCCCTAGTACTAGAATATATGTAACAAAACACACATAAGTGACACAAGTGTAATCTTTTTTTTTTTTTTTTTTTTTTTTTTTTGAGACAAGGTCTCACTTTTGTAGCTCAGGCTGACCCTGAGCTTGGCCTTTAACTTACAGCAATCCTCTTGCCTCTGCCTCCCAAGTGCTGTGATTACAGGCATGAGCCATTATGCCCAACACTGTGGTATGTGTTACTGATTGCTGGTGGGTGTGAGTCTCCACACCCAGTATTGTACGTGGTTAACTAGGGATCAAACCCAGGCCCTTGCACTTGCAAGACAGGCACCGGAACCACTGAGCTAAATCCTCCATCCACAAATGTAACCTTGATGAACTGTTACAAATTGAACACATCAGACAGAGGATCTTACCACCACCCCGGAAGGTCCCCTTGTGCTTTCATTCAAGCACTACTTCCCCAAAGGTAACCACCATCCTAACTTCCAACAGCACAGATTAGTCATGCAGGCTTTAGAACTTGGTATAAATGGCATCATTCGAGGCACACAGCTTTGTGTCCGGCTTTTTCACTTGACTGCTTGCTACCAGGAGCCCTACACTGCTGTATGCAGTCATAGATTGCCTGTTCTTGCTGTGGGCAGTCCACTGCATGGTTTAGCTCAGGGTGTTCCTTTGGCTCTGATGGGCACTGGCATCGGGTCCCTTCAGAACCATCATGGAAGGTACCACTTTCAACACTCTTGTATGTCTTTCGGTGAATGTGTAAACACATTCTAAGTGATTTTTAAGCCCACAAATGAAATAAACAAGTCTCTTTTTATATTAAATGTTTTGTTTCTTTTTGTTTTAATTTTCTGAAATGGAATTCAGAGATGATCACATACATACATCCATAGAATGCCCAGTCTTTGATATAAATGAGGTGTAAAAGGGAAATTTTATGGCAAAATGATGTGTATTTTAGTATGTTCTTGGGAACAAAAAGCATAAGAAAAACATCAGATCCACATCTACGCAAAATGAGTAACTACGAATTCCAAGGATGTGAACAAATCAGACACCATCATTAAACCAAGAAGTACAGGGAAAAAAAGAGGAGGAGTAAGTAAAAAATCAAAATAAAACCTGCTGTTAGGGCAAGCTATAACACACTTGATTTATTTGTAGGTGATAAGAGAAATAATCTTAATTAAAATAAGAAGACACCAGAACAAATTACAGTCTGTCACAGGGAGGGAGTACAAAAGGTGAACCTCGGAGTGTGGTGATGAATGATTTTTGTTTTATGTCACAGACCAGGGTTGTTGTGTGGTCTCTGGAGAAACGCCCTGGTTTGAGACCCCACTGCCCAGCAAAGTGATGCTTAGATGCCCTTCTTGACTATTTCCTTCACTAGGCAGAGTAGACAAACAGATGGATACACAAGAAAACCCACTTTCCATCCAATATTATGGAGAAGCCATGTGGTACGTGGAGAGGGACAATTTCTGAGTGAGATGGAGAACTGAGAACCCCAAACAAATCATCTCAACATGGACTTTTCACAGTGGATATTCTAAATGACCATTCTCAAAGAAATTCAGGAACATTTTCCACAACTCTATACATTTACTAGTATTTGGTTTTGATCCAAACATGGTATCCAAACATGTTAAAAACAAGTCCCATTTCTCCTCCAGTAAATATTTGCAGTGTGTTTCTCTGTGTCTCAGTCACGGCCTGCTTGCCCTGGAGCCCTCTCTTGCATGTTGCCAGCTAGAGATGGTCCGATATATTGACCAGATGGTCTGTGTGAATGAGTTCAGTCACTGATTCAGGAGTTGAGTCACTGTCGTTAGTTTATTTATGTTTGTCTTTGTCAATAACATGTGTTCTCTGAGCTATTGAGTTCTTCCTGTAACTTCTCATAAAGACCTAGTATCGCAATGTACAAAAGCCTGATTTGGTTATATTTGTAGTGGATTTTCATCTGGTGGATGTTTGAAAGTCACGAAGAATATAAGGCAGGTTTTGGTCATGGGGGACAGTTTTGTGCACTGTAAGACCACTAGCTCTTGAATCTCAAATGCCAGTAGAGCCTCCAATCATTGTGGCAACCAAAACGATCCTATACATCTGCAGACCATCTCCTAGCAAATTGCTGATTTAAGCCCACTTTGTCTCAAGCTGTCCTCCTCATCCCAAACTCCTTTAAGCCCGAGTACAAGGTTGATTGATAGTCATTCTTCTTATATTGCATCTTTTTTTATTTGGCCCATCAGTTCTGCTGATCAAGGTTCAGTGTCTTATTGGCCCTCTCAGCCACACTGTAATGTGTCATTTTTCTGCTTTAAAATGGTTGACAGATCAACAGGAAGGGAATGAGAATAGAAAGTCCTGTGATATTCTACCCTAGACCTCCCAAAGGCCAGTGGTGAGCTAATAGTTGACATCTTCTGGCTTCTGGTTCTTTTTTTAACCTCAGACAGGCCAGCTCATGCTTCATTAACTTGTTCTTAGATTGTTGAGGAGTTAAGAAGCCCGCAGGCGTGGAAAGGGTGCAGCTCAAAAGAGAAATGACTTGCACAGGGTCACTTGGTGAGTCAGTCCGAGCAAGGCATAGCCCACTGCCCTGTGACTGACCTTTTCCAGGCCCCAGAGGTTTTAAATTCCCTGATGAAGACTCAGCAGCTTGGAGCAAACCAAGCACTGCTCTGATCTGGCCTAAAAAGGGATGGAATCCATGGCCTTGCCCAGGCCAATGAACAGTGTCTACCAGCCTATTTTGGCATCCAGTTTGAAGCCAAAGAATGAACAGGAAGCCAGCACTTTGTGGAGAGGGGAGGCTTAGACATCTCATCTGATTGGCGATATTAGCAGTTGTTGACGCACGACCCTAGGACAGCGTGATGGAAGGACGGAGCGCCAGCTGGACAATCTGTACTCCAGACAAGGGATGTCATCCCCTGTCTTCTGGGCCTTAGTTTTTTATGTTCTGTTTTGTTTTGTTATCTGCAATGTGGAAACAATCCCTCCTCCTTTGTTTACCTCTGGATCATTGCTTTTGGACATTCCCACTGTCTTGTTCTGAGACAGGGACATTGAAGCAGTGTGAGCCAAGGAGAGAAGTCACCTGTTTAGGAGTGAAGGATGTTATTGGTGCTGGGTGGGGAGCAGATGGCATTGAGGGGAGACTCAAAGCCAGTGGGCAAGTTGTGGAAGGGTTACTGCAAAAATCTGACGGTTGGGGAGGCGCTGAGAAGTGCGGGTTCAAGGTATCTTATGTATAGAGCCAACACCATTCACCCACAGATGGAGACAGGAAAGAGTCACCAAAGAAGGATGCAAGGGTTCGAATCCAAAATGGCGGTAGCTGTCACTGTCAGGGATGGAAGGGCTCCGGGAGTGGCTGGCTCGACTCAGGACAGGCAAGGTGTGGTTCCCTCAGACACCAAGAAAGAATTTCAAACCGATCACCACTAAATAAGCGAGCCCTGCTGGTTCTCCCTGGTGAGTGTGACTTGGGCCAGCATGTGTGTGACTTCTGAGGAACAGAGCTTAGGTGGTCGTGAGCTCCCGGGCCACGGCCCCAGCTTCCTCTCTCACTCAGCTCCTTCATGTCATTACTCCATTCTCCCATTGCTCTCCCTACCCCTCTCCCTGGGTTCCAACTCACTCTCCACTGGCTGTTGCATTTATTTGTTCGTTTGTTTGTGACGCTGGGGATGGAACCCAAGGTCTTTACCTTGAGCTACATCCCTAGCTCTTAAATTTTTTTAATTTTGAGATAGGCTCTCACTAAGTTGCCCAGGCTGGGTTCAAACTGGCCATCCTCCTGCCTCAGCTTCCCAGGGTAATTGGGATCACAGATGTGTACCACTACACCCAGCTGGTAACTGCTTTTCTGCTGATATGCTCGGTAGACCTGGACATACCAAAGGGAACTGGGAATATTTGGAGAAGGTGATATTTTAAAATTAGATAGTCCCAACCTTGCTCTGTAGTGTATGAAACTCCATGCAGTTGTTTTTATGTGGCAAGGAAGCAGACCTTCCAGTGGATGATGTTACCTGCAGAGAATCCAGGAACAGTCCCCACCTGGATGAGCTAAGGGTAAGGAACTGCCTATGAGACAGATTCTGACCCTCAGTGCTCATCTGGAGCCTGACCTGTGTCCTCGCCTGGGCAGAGGGGAAGAGAGAGCCAGAGTGTGGCTCAGAGCTGAGTCTTCCTGCAGCCAGCTCAAGCCTGGTGGGTCCTGAGCTGGTTTGGGGTGCAGCCCTGATTGTCAATGGTGCTGGAACCAGCTTCCCCAGAATGGATGGTTCTGAATCCTGCCTGCAAGAAGCACAGGGAGATTGAGGCTAGAAAAGGGATGTGACTTTCCAGTGTCCCCGAGTACTGCAGACCCAGGCTCTCCTGATTCCAGGCGGGGCATTAATTTATCCCAGTACTGTACCCTCATACGCATACATTCCCTAAAGTAGCCCAGCCTTGTGGTTAAAAACAAACCCTTCCACCCCCAGCCATGTTCTTTGGCCAGGAACCTCCCTCCTCTACTGCTTTTCTCCCAGGACATTCTCTATCCTGTGGCCCATTAGCCTGGCTTTATTCCTCTGTGCATGAACTAGACCTTCAGAGGAAGGTCTGGACTTCCAGCCTCCATGGGTGCGTGGATGGAAGTATAATGTACCCAGTACCATCACAAAGGAATAACCACCTTCCCTGTTCTAGCAGCCCTGACATGTAAACACTGTTACTAGTCCATTTTACAGATGAGTACACTGAGGCCCCTAGAGCTGAAAAGGCAGAGCTGTAATTCAAAACAGAAGTCATCAGCCCATTAACCACTATGCTCTGTTGTCTAGAAATTTTGCCTGTGGTAGCTCATTCACATGGTCACACCACAAGCACCCCCTGGGCTTAAACCACTATGAACCCTTTGTCTAGGAAGTCAGATCTCTTCAAGGAGCCTCCTGGGACTCATATCCAGGCAGAAAACTGGGAGACTAGAGTGGGCCAGGCTGGTGCCAGACCAGATGACTGAGGACTAGACAGGGTCATCCCTGCAACCTCCCACCCCCAGCTGCAATTTGGCCTTAGCAGGGGCAGGATAAAATCCTAGAGCCAAGGAAAGGCCAACAAAGAGGGGCCACCCCCAGGGAAGGCCAGGCCCTAAAAAGCGGGCCTCCTCCCTGGGCCAGCTCAGCCTGCCCTGCCCTGCCCAGAGCCTCAGGAGCAAAGCTGAAGAACCCAGGTCAAGGCTGGGCTGGCTAGGTTGTCTGATCTAAGAATGTGAGGTCCCTGCCCATCCCACGCTCCTAATCCTGAAGAGAGACCCCTGTTCTTTTCCTGATCATGTATTTTGGCCCTTTGTTCTCCCTGGAGGAAATCCCCCTCTCCTCTGGAAGCAGAGCTCCAGAATGCCAGCAAGGGCTTGTAAGCTGTCCACTTAATTACTGAGGGACTGAGGTGAGGGATAGGGAAGCGACATACCAAAGATCATCACCTAAAAAGTGGTGAGTCTGGGACAAGAACTCTGCCCTGTCTGAGCTGGGGGCTGGCTCTTAGCAGCACAACAGGCCTCCTAGTTTGGCTGGGAAGAGTCAGGACACACACACACACACACACACACACACACACACACACACACACACGACAGGATGGAGCTCAGGAGACCACAGCTCTCTTTGACATGAGAAAGTGACACAGCACCCTCAGAACTGAAACCATCTTCTTAAACAAGGGAAAACACAAACGAAACAAAAGACAAAACCAACCCAGAATAACCAGCTGTTGCTTCAGCTGCAAACTTAATGGGAAATCTGGAGGTGGCCCGGAGTCACCCATCCCTCCCCCAGACACTGGTTTACGCTCACTGTGATCTGGGGCTCAGCTGTACACAGCCCAGTGGGCATTTCCAGGACACACACAAGTGTGGCTAGCTCTGGGCTGTCTCAGGAACGGATGTGGGTGCTGAGGGAAAGTATGCTATCCAGCCAAGGGAAGATGTGGTCACAGGGCACCAGGAGGAGGCCAGTGCTGGAAGGGTTTGGAAGGCTGTGTAGGAGCTGGCCTGGCGGCAAGTGGGAGCAGCCATGTCCAAGGCCTGCAGGAATGAGTGCGGCTAATATAGGGAGCTGAAGGAGGCCAGGTGTCCTGAGGGTATCAGGGGGACACGACAAAGCCCAGACCACCATGTGGATCTCCTGCTGCTGCCCGACCTTTGTGCTTAGGCTTCTGCTCTGAGAAAGTAAGTGGAGGCCCAGGGGCTCTGAGAACTGCTCCAGGAAGCACAGCAGAGATGGGGAGATGATGGCAGGCAGCTTCCTGGGTTAGGGAGGCTGTTTTTCTGACTTGCTTATGGAGCCAGCGAGATCCAGGATGTGTCAGGTGAGGGCACAGTGACGATAGTAACGCTGAGCACCCACCAAGGCCTGGCATAGACCAGACCAGGGGCTCTAGCTCCTGCCATTTATCTACATTCAAGGCTGGAGAGGTGGTGAAGTTTCCCTGAGTTGTGCAGATGTCAGAGGCAGATCTGGGATCCAGGTGCCTCTGACCCTGGCTTTAGCTCCCTCCATGTGGAGGGAGCCCTGAGCGGGAAGGGAGGGCGAGGGCCTGACATGGGATTTGTGCAAAAAGTTGCACCCCAGGAAGCACTAGAGCCTTGTGGACAGCTGGACAGGGATGCAGGGGTCGTGGAAGAAGGGCCCAGCATGGGAGCTGGCCAATACCACTGGCCCTATCTTACCTTTTTTCACCCTTCTGAGCTCTCTGAGCCATTCTCCAATTCCCTGGATTCCAGTAGCAATAGGTCTGACTGACAAACTGAAACTTCTGAGTAACAATGACCTTCTTGATGGCAGCAAAGTTCCATGTGGCTGGTCCTGAGACAGTAATTAACCAGAGCACTGCTAGACCAGGAGACCTGGGCTGCCAACCAGAGTCCCCAAACTGGCCTTTGATTCCTTTGTTCTATGGGTCCCTGAGATTATTGAAAGCACTTTGAAGACAGAGCTTAGGTCACTCGACGCCTGGTCTTCCTGATGTGGTTCCTTCCTGACTTCCCACATCTCATTATCTCTCGTTGGCTTGAGCCTTGTCTGTGGGGACCTCCTGAGCCTGAGGCTTTTGCTCTATCTCCAACAGGAGGGCCAGGTATCAGCAAAGTAAGTCCTCTGGCAGGAGATGGTACAGAGCTGGAGTCCCTGTCCTGGGGCACTGACTGGGAGAGCACCTCCAGCAACCCCCTAACCCTTCCCACAGCCTGAAGCAGAGACACAGCGCAGGCTGCTGGAAACAGGCACACTTTGGCGCTGGTGTGCTGGAACATGAACAGAGACTCAAGAATCTACAGGTTCTCAGAGTTGCTGAGCAACCATCCTGGCTGCCAATCTGTCTCTTGAGTTGCCTCAAGCTCTGTAAGATGGTTCTGTACTATCCAGACCTAATGGTGCACGCCTGTCATTTTAGCACTCTGGGAGGCTGAGGCAAGAGGATCACAAGTTGAACCCAGCCTGACACCTTAGCAACTTAGGGAGAGCCTTCCTTTCTCAATGAATTTTAAAAAGAATGAGACCCTGGGTTCCACCTCCACTACTTCAAAAAGAAAAGGAGAGACAGAGACAGAGAGACAGAGACAGAGAGACAGTGACAGAAAGTATACACTGTCCCCCTTACACACTTTTTCACACGCACCTCATTCATTTAACCAATGGTCCTCACTGCAGCCACCTCACACCAGGCTGAGGAGAAGGACAACGCAGGGGACAGCCTGGCACCATCCTGCCCTTCATGGAGGGTACAGTCTTCCTGGAAGACAGATGACAGGTCAGAGGTCCTGCAGGGAAAGGGCATGGTTTCCTGAGAAGAGAGGAACTTGACCCAAATGAGGGCCCCAAGGAGGTCCCCCTGGGATGTGCTGCCCAACCTATGCGCTAGTGGAGGAAGCACCACACAGGAGAGGGGACAGTAGTCACCCAGGGCTTCTCTGCCAGCCCTTAGGACCGCAGCTCCTGACCAGCACACTTGAGCAACCTGATATCCCTGAGTGGACCTCAGTTTCCTCATCTGTTTGAGGGTGTAGAGGAAGTTGGGGCCCTCAGCTCTGACCTTGGCCCAGTGTCCACTGAGGAGAAAGAAAAACAACTGACTGTTGACTTTTGGTGACCTCTGTCCCCTTGACCCCAAGCCTTCCTCTCTGCGCCCTCTGTGGTCAGGCTGTGACCTCTTGGGCTTCCGAACCCCACTGGTAAATGGTTGGGTTACAAAGCCACTGAGTTGCCAAATTCCTGAGAAGGCCGCCACTCAGACTCCCCAGGGTCCACATGACTGCTGTCTGCTTGGGAAATACCAGCCGACAGTGGGCGTGACCTGGGGTCAGGGCTTTTTTTGGCATTTCAGAAGTTGCTCCATTTCTGGATAAAGGACAGCCTTGGTGACAGCAAGACGGGTTCTGCCTTTGGGCTGACACAGTGGTGTGTCCTAGGGTCAGTCCGTCAATTCAGTCTCACATTTTTGTCTTAATGTTTAACCATCAGCTCACAAGTGTGTACTGAGTACCTATTGTGCACCATGTGGGGGGAGGGGGGAGCAATAAGCAAAAACCTGCAGAAGGACAAAGACCACAGTGAAAACCCTGCCCTGCGGAGATCACAGTTCAACGGTGGACAAATGAGACAAACACACGTATAATGTTGGGCAGGAACAAGTCCACTGTAGAACAATCCACAGGGAGAGAAAGTGCTAAAGAAGTGGTTATGTGTAAAGAAAGATCTAGAGAAAGAAAGAAACTGTGCAGCTGTCTGGGGAAGCATGCACTAGGGAGCACTAAGCAGGAGAAGGTGAGCACCAAGGGCCATGGCAGGACTGTGCAGACCATGTGCATCTGCAGCGGGCAGCGGACAGGAGCATGACTGGGCATCCTCACATTGCACACTGGAGCACATGCACAGTGTGTGCATGTGCGTGCGTGCGTGCATGCAGAGAGAGAGGTTGAAACTCCCGCTGTCCTTTCTTGCACTACTCCTCCCCTTCCTGACACAGCAAGATCAACAGGGGTGAGGGGCACAGATGATTAAAAGATTTAAATGTGCAAGTATAATAACACCTTAGTGATTGCATTGTATTATGCAAATCTGTTCAATTAACATCACAAATGAGGTGAAGCATCCCTGGCCAAGGAGTTAATTTCTCTGGAGACTCTAGCTTCACTCTTTTTTTTTTTTTTTTTGAGACAGGGTCTCACTTTGTAGTTCAGGCTGGCCCTGAGCTCAGCCTCAAACTCACATCACAGCAATCCTCCTGCCTCTGCCTCCGTGAGCCACCATGCTCAGCACTGTGGTATGTGGTGGCACTGTGGTATATGGTATGTGGTATTGATTGCTGCTGGGTGTGAGTCTCCACACCCAGTATGGTATGTGGTTCCTGGGGATCGAACTTGGGCCCTTGTGCTTGTTTGCAAGACAGGCACCAGAACCACTGAGCTAAATCCCGGGCCTTTTTTTTTTTTTTTAATATTATTTTTTTAATCATTTTATTTATTTTTTTTTTAGGTTTTTTGAGACAGGGTCTCGCTTTGTGGTTCAGGCTGGCCCTGAGCTCAGCCTCAAACTCACATCACAATCCTCCTGTCTCTGCCTCCCGAGTGCTGGGATTACAGGCATGAGCCACCACGCCCAGCAATCCCGGGCCTTTTTAAGAGCTGGAAATTTTCACCTTGGGCCCTGAGAGGCATGGGCTTCTGGGAGAAATGCAGCCCTCTTAGCTTCTCAGGTGGCGCTGTTCTGTAAAGGCACAGGCTTCCCCGGGGACCCGATCCACCACAGCCCCGGGGAATAGGGAAATGGATGAGCTTGGCCATTCCAGCGCGACCTTCTTCACAAAAGCCGAGGGTGGGTAAACCCAGGCTGCAGTTTGCCAAGGCTGTTAGGGCTCTGGAGTCAGGAGAGCTTTCCTTCATGGGTCATCAGCTACAGAAGGCTGAGGGACCCTGGGCAAGTCCCTTTGGATAATAAGGGACAAGTGGGTGATGAAGTCACCCACAGAAGATTCAGAACTCCGGGAGGAGAAGCTTCTGAGCTGAGTAGAAAAAATAAAAATAAGTGGGGAGGAGATCAAGATAGTCAATTTTTAAAAATCTCTTTTATTACCTTAGAACCTTGACCAGACTACTGCTCAGCTCATCCGAAGGCAGGTTCAGCCCCCAACAAATGTGTGTATTGCAAGGTTCATTGCTTTTCACTCACCTAGTCTATCTCATCTCCCTGTAAAACTGGTACAGTGGTTATGCCTATAATTCCCACACTCTGAGAAGCTGAGGCAGGAGGATCTCATGTTTGAGCCCAGCCTGGGCAACTTAATCTCCACTGGAGGGGAAAAAGGATATTCTGAACAAAAAGGCTGGAGGTGTAGCTCAGTAAGAAAGCTCTGGCTTCAATCCCTAGGGTAAAAAGAAAAAAGGATGGGGCCAGGGATTCAGCTCAATAGTTCCGGTGCCTGTCTTGCAAGCACAAGGACCCAGGTTCAATCCCTGGTAACCACATATAATACTCTGTGTGGAGACTCACGCCCAGCAGCAATCAGTACCACATACCACAGTGCTGGGCATGGTGGCTCACACCTATAATCCCAGCACTGAGGAGGCAGAGGCAGGGGGACTGCTGTGATATGAGTTTGAAGCTGAGCTCGGGGCCAGCCTGAAATACAAAGCGAGACCCTGTCTCAAAAAAAAAATAAATAAACAAATAAAAGGATGGAAGACACCGAGAAAAGAGGAATGAAAGCAACTTCAGTGTTCTCAGAGAGGTCCATTTGCCCACATGAGCCATGTCCAGCCCCAGAGCCCCTGTAGGGATGCTCAGCCAGCTGCAAACCTAGGACCACTTCAGAGTTCAGGAAAAATAGACCCCTGCAGGCCACCAGAATGAGACCACCTCCCTGAGCGTTCCTGAGCGACCTCAGCTAATCTGCAGAAGCTGGCCTTGTGCTTGTGGGAGCGGGCAGCATGAACCTCTGCCTCGTGCTCAGCCAGAGCCCCTGTCCCTGCTCACTTACTTTCTTTCTCTCTAGGTAAATGTGCCTGGGCCTCGCAATGTCACATCCTCAGAAGTTTTTCCCCGGATATGAGTGCAGAGGTCACTCAGCAGTCCTAGCCTTGGTCCCATCTCCTTAAGGGACCAGCACTGACCTCATGTGGTGACTCTTCCAGCAAGGACCACAGACCTGGAGACCCTGAGGCATCAGCCTCCCAGAACAAAGTGACCATGTGTTCTCTGAGTTCGGAGTGAGACTGGCATGGTCGCAGGCAGATTGTCCTGGTCTGCGCTGTCACTTGGGGACATTCAGGGAGGCCGATGACTGGAGGCTGAAATGGCCATGGATACTGGCTGTCACCTGGGGGCTGGGCTGGCTGCGAACCTGACACCGCCATGTGGCCCTTGGGGTCCCTTTCTCCCCTTCTCTGTCTCTGTCTTTCTCCTCAGTCTCCGTCTCTTTCTCTCTGAATCTGGGATTCCTTACAGCACGTGTTCCAAGAGAGAAAACAGAAGCCTTGGAAGCCACAGAGTATCACTTCTGCCACACTCGTGTCAAAGCAGTCACAAAGGGAAGAGAACATGTACTACCACTGTTACCAGGAAAGTCGCAGTCACATTGTCAGAAAACCACATAGGACGGGAGAGGTTGTTATGGATGTCTTCAGAAAATACGATCAGCCTCATACTCAGGACGTGAGAATCAGAGTGGAATCTGTGCCCAGAATCTCACTTCACTGGTTCAAGGTAGCATAGGACCTATCACCATGAGCCATGTGGCTCTGACCCATTCCGCAAGGTGAGGAGAGATTTTTCCGGTCAAAGTCGCCCCAGGTTCAGTCTTAAACCTCCTTGTAGAGTAGTAGATCCCGGGTATATTAGCAATCAGGCTTGTTAAGCTTTCTTCTTATAAACAGCGAAGGAAAAAAAGCAAACAGATCCCACCCACATATCTTCCTGTAACCCCAGCAGTGGCAGGAGCCAAGCAGATGGGGAAATGTGGAACTAGAACCAGCTGGGAAATGCCGCCCCAGGCAAAGGCTCTGACTGCAGGAGGGTTGGAGATTGGGTCCTGGCCAGACTGGAGCAGAGCGGAGACTCTCAGAAAGCAGGTCCCTTGCACAGAGCTCGGGCACAGCAGGGTCATGCAGCTATGAGCGCGCTGCAGCATGGAAGGCCATTTACTAGGCTGGGAAAGCAAGGCCCAGAGAAGAAGCCAGGCCACCTTCTTCTGGGGGAGTGGAGGGTGGGGAGAGACTGCAGCTGGGCGCTGGCTGACATCCTGCCCAAGCCTTCTTCCCCACGGTAAACTGGGATGTGTGGGAAGTGTGGAAAAAGGATCAGCCAGCAGCTCCTCCCTGCAGACTGCGGGAGGATCTGATGGTCCCGGTGACTCATCTCCACGTCCCAGTGGTCTTGACACTGCCTGGCCTCAGCCCCTCGGCCCCAGCCTTGTTTCTCCATAGTGAGGAAGGCACTGAACCGGCTCCTCCCTCCCCAAGGCACAGGGAGACATTCTTCTTCACAATACAGATGGGACAACCATATAATTTGCTGGCCAAATTGGAACATGGTCATTTACTATTAATAATCATTCGGGGACAAGAGGTATTACCAGGACTGCCCATGATGGACAGCTGTCTGGTCACCCCATTGAACAGACAGCCTAATTAGACACCTGAATGTCAGACACTCAGCTACAAGTTATAGCCAAAGGTTTTCAGGGCGGGCTTGTGCTTAAGATTGCAAGTCATAGGGCACCTCTAGGGAATTCAAGTCCAAGTGTGGAGGACACCTCCTGACACCACACTGCCTGGTTTCACACCCTAGTCCCAGACACATCCCATGTATGAGCTTGGCCATGTTCCCTGATGTGCTTTGAGTCTGGGATGTCTACCAAGGGCCCCTGTGTTAAATCCGTAGGCCGTGATGCATGAGGAGGTGGTGGAACATTTGAGAGGTGAGGTCTAGTGGTTCTTCTTAGGTCACTGGGAGCCATGTCCTCCACGGGAACTATGGGATGCTGGTCTCTCCCTTCGGTGCCCAGCCATGAGGTGAAGTTTCCTCCACTATGTGCTCCCACCTATATGCTATCTTGTGCAGCCCAAAAAAGCAAAGGAGTGAATAGATTGTGAATTGAGCCTTCCAAGCCAAAAGCAACCTTTCCTCGTTATAAGCTGAGTATCTCAGGTATTTGTTACGGTAAAAGAAAGCTAACACACCCTTCGGAATGTGGCTGAACACAGTAGCTTTTACACTTGACTTCCACAGGCAAGCATCTCTCTGATTCCCAAAACCAAATCCTGGCAAATCTTATTGGTTAGCAAAGGCACATGTCTAGCTCACAAACCAATTATCTTATGACTGGGGCACACCTTCTAGGTGGAGAACTAATGGGAGCAGCTTTGTGGTTGGATATGGACATAGATAGGGAGTATTTTCATAGGTAGAAGGTAGAAGCTTTTCCCGAAGGAAGACACAACACCAGCAAAGACTTAGTGGTGGAGACTCAGTACTTTGTGTGGGGAACAGTGAACAGCTGTGTGTCCTGAGTATCCTGGTATGCGGAAGTTACAAGTGAACTAGTGACTGATTCAGGGTTCCTACTTCCTTTTTCTAGCTCAAACTTATGTCTGAGTCAGAGGAGGGTTAGGAGAGCAGATAAAAGGAAATCAGGAAATAATAGACTTTGCAGGAGTTGTAATGACATTTTAACTTGAAAATTGCAAGGACACAGGGCTGAGCAGGAATATGCAAATTTCATGTAGATGAGATTCAAATGAGCCTGCCTGCTTTTGCTTGGCACACCTGGATGTGAATTAGTGACAAATCCTAATGGGCATTGCCTGGCTGTGATTGATTATCAAGGCCAGTTGGGTTGACAATTCCACTCATTTCCTAGAGTCGGGGGACAAGTGAGATTGTTCTAGGCAGCTATGAGCACCCTCTGACGAGGAAGCCTGAGGGAAGGCCCTATCTAGGTCAAGGTTAGCAAACTTGAGACACATCTACTACTTACATTTTTTGCCAGCACCCATGGCAGACATCATTAATGGATTACAGAATTCTTCACTGTTGAGCCAACCAGTTACTCCAAGCTGCCTACTAACTGAAAACAGTTGGCATCATTCATTTTTCATTCGTCTGACAAATTCTGTTAAGTTTCTTTTCTAAACCAAGGATACTTGGAAGAGATAAGTTTGGTTCCTATTTTCATAGAATTCAGTTTAGTAAGTGATACGAACATTAATAGAATATTGCAAAATGGCAATTTGGTAGTACATGGTTTTTTAAAAAGTTGTTTGTGGGGCTGGGGAGTTAGCTCAGTGGTTCCAGCGCCAGTCCTACAAGCGCAAGGACCAGGGTTCGATCCACCAGTAACCACATACCATACTGGGTGTGGAGACTCACGCCCAGCAGCAACTAGTACCACATACCACAGTGCCGAGCATGGTGGCTCATGCCTGTAATCCCAGCACTCTGGAGGCAGAGGCAGGAGGATTGCTGTGATGTGAGTTGGAGGCTGAGCTCAGGGCCAGCCTGAACCACAAAGCGAGACCCTGTCTCAAAAAAACCTAAAAAAAAAAAAAAAAAAAGTTGTTTGTGGGCTGGAGATTTAGCTCAGTGGTTCCGGCGCCTGTCTTGCAAGCACAAGGACCCAGGTTCGATTCCCCAGTAACCACATAACAATACTGGGCATGGAGACTCACACCCAGCAGCAATCAGCCTGTAATCCCAGCACTCGGGAGGCAGAGGCAGGAGGATTGCCGTGATATGAGTTTGAGGCTGAGCTGAGGGCCAGCCTGAACCACAAAGCGAGACCCTGTCTCAAAAAAGAAAATAAATAAATAAATAATAAAAAGTTGTTTGTTTCCAGTTCCAGGGATTGAACCAAGGGCCTCATGCTTGCTGTGAAAGTGCTCCACTACTGAACCATACCCCCAGCCCTGAAAGGAGTCTTGACACCTTCATGGTGGCCAGGAAGGGTTGACCCCATTAAAGAATCTAAAAGACAAGGAATTCTTTGCAGGTAAAAGGTGAGGCACGAACATTCTAGGTCTTGGGACACTGTCAATGCTACACATAGTCCTTACGACTGCGGATGTTTTTCTTGTATCCCTCTGTTGGTTTCTGTTTGTCTGTATGTGTTGTATCTTTAAATAATTGTTGTATAATTTAAATAATTTGTTGAGATACAGCTTGCATTCTGTAGAATTCACCCAAATGAGAAGGACAACAAGAGATGGAGGGATTGAAAGTGAGGGGAGGGAAAGGAACTGGGAAAAAAAAGAATGGAAGAAAAAAATGGAAATAGAGCTTTTGCCAAAGGGGAAGGGACCAAGAGTTGGAAGGAGCAGGGAGGGATGAGAGGAGTAGTGAACAAAAGAGGGAAGTTATATTATGTACACATACCAGTTCTCCTCTATAAATGTAATCATTGTGTGTTGTGAACATGTACTAATAAAAAAATTAAGGTAAACATTGTGTGGTGATTTTCAGCATATTTATGGGAACATTTAAGGACATTTACCTCTTCTGAAAAGGAAATATCGTATCATTTAGGGATTGCTTTGCAGATGCCCCACCTTCCAGACCTCAGCTCTAAGCCACCACTAATCTGCTATCTCTACAGATTTACCAATTCTGGATATTTATATAAATGGAATCATATAATTAATATAACTAGATAGATATTCTATTTCTATTTGACTTGTTCCTTCTTCTTAGCTATTATGAATAACGCTGCAATTAGTACTGTCATTTAAGTACCTCTTTAAGTCTGTTTTCAAATCTTTTTGGTCTATACCTAGGGACGGAATTGCTCAGTTATTGTATGTTTAACCTTTTGAGGAACTGTGAAACTGCTTTCCCCAGAAGCTGTACCACTTTACATTTCTCCCAGAAATGTAAAAGGCATCTAATTTCTCCCTACCCTTGAAAACATTTATTTATTTTTCATTAAAAAGTTATAGCCATCCTATTAGGTGTGATCACATCTCCTAGTGCTTTGCATTTATATTTCCTTAGTGAGTAATGATGTGTCTTTTCACGTGCTTGCTGGCCATTTTTGTATCTCCTTTTAAGGAAATGTCCATTCAGGTTCTTTATCTGTATGATAACTAGGTTATCTTTTTCTTGTTAAAATATAAGAGCTCCTGTATATATTCTGCATATTAAACCGTTTTGTTTTTTTTTTTTCAGCACAGGAGGCTGAACCCAGGACTTTCACATTGAGCTACATCCCCTCAATTTTTTTAAAACTTTGAGACAGGGTCCCACTAAGTCACTCAGTTACCCAAATTGGGCTCAAATTACAATTTCTGGCTTTGCCCTCCTGGAGTGCTGGGGTGACCATCACACCTGGCTCCTGTACCCTATTATTTATGGTGTGTGAATATTTTCTTTTTTTTTTTTTTTTAGGTTTTTTGAGACAGGGTCTCGCTTTGTGGTTCAGGCTGGCCTTGAGCTCAGCCTCAAACTCACATCACAGCAATCCTCCTGCCTCTGTCTCCCGAGTGCTGGGATGACAGGCATGAGCCACCACACCCGGCACTGTGGTATGTGATGCTGATTGCTGCTGGGTGTGAGTCTCCACGCCCAGTATTGTATGTGGATACCAGGGATCGAACCCAGGTCCTTGTGCTTGCAAGACAGGCGCCGGAACCACTGAGCTAACTCCCCGGCCCCTGGTGTGCGAATATTTTCTTTCATTGAAGAGGTTGTCTTTTCACTTTCTCACTCATGTCATTTTATGCACAAAAGTTCTTGACTTTTTACAAAATCAAATTTATAAATACTTCTATTGCTTTTGCCTTTGGAGACTCATCCAAGAATCCATTGTCAAAACAAAGCTTATAAAGATCCACTCTTATGTTTTCTTCTAAGAGTTTTACAATGTTAGTTCTTTTATTTAGGCCTGTAATTAATTTACAGTAAATATTTTTATATGGTATGAAGTGGGGGGTCCAACCTCATTTTTTTTTTAACATGTGGAAATGCACTATTTTTAAATTGCATTTCTTTCCCTACTGGCATCTTTGTAAAACTGGCCACAGATATATAGATTGGTTTTTTGATTTTCAGTTCTTTATGGCAATATCACAGTTTTGATTACTGTAGCTTTAGAATAATTTTTGAAATTGGGAATTTGGAATCCTCTTTGTTTCAAGTTGTTTGGCTACTAAGATCCTTGGTAATTTGACATACATGTGAAGATAAACTTTTTTATTTCTGCCACAAAAAAAAGGCTATAAGAATTTTGATAGGTCTTATCTTGAATATGTAATATTTTAGACTAGTAGTGACATTTTATCAATATTAATCCTTATCCATGCAATGGGCTACTGCCATTTACTTAGGTATTTTTTAGTTTCTTTCACCAATATTTTGTAATTTTCATTATATAAGGTTTTACTTCTTTGGTCAAATTTATCCCTAGATATTTTATTCTTTTAGATGTCACTGTAAGTCAATTTGCTTTCTTATTTTCCTTTTGGACTGTTCTTGCTGTTATGCAAAAATATAATAACTTTTGCATGTTGTTCTTTGTTTGTTTGCTTGGTTTTTGAGACAGGATTTCCCTATGTGCTTAGGCTAGGCTTGAACTCACTATGTAGTCCAGGCTGGCCTGACACTCACAGAGATTCTCCTGCCTCAGTCTCCTGAGTCCTATAATTACAAGTATGTGTCACCATTCCCAGTTGTGTGTTATTCTTGTACCCTGAAACTTTGCTGAATTTATTTATTTTTTAATAGTTTTCTTGTGGATAATTTGGGATGTCCTACCCATAGGATCATGCCATCTGTGAATAGAAATAATCATACTTGTTCTATTCCAATTTGGATTTTTAAAATTTCTTTTTCTTGTCTAATTGCTCTGGCTAGAACTTCAAGTACAACATTGAATATCAGTGGTAAGAAGGAGCACCCTTGTCTTATGGTTGATATCAGGGGCAAAGCTTTCAATATTTCTTTAATCATTGAATCTGATGCCATTGTGAGCTTTTTTCACAAATACCCCCTTTCAAGTTGAGTAAACTCCTTTCTCTTTCTCATTTCTTAAATTATTTTGTTATAAACAGGTGTTAGATTCTGTTGATTATTTTTTTCTATGTCAGTGGAGCTAATCACTCTGGGGCTTTGGAAGATTTTAGGACCCAGGGATAAAGACCAAAGATGTTCTTATATCCCAGTATCACAGCCCATTTCTCAGATAAGAAAGTGACAGCTGAGGGAGTACAGAGTCTTCACCCAGAGCCCCCAAATGGCCTGGGCCTTGGGGAGTGGGACCCGAGTCCTGGCATATTCCCCAGGGGCTGTGGATTCCAGCCCCTGACAGTGATTTTTCAGTGGCAAGAGGGTGTGGTGTGGCCTGTGCTGGTGCCAGTTCACAGCCTCCAGGGAACACAGAAGCTCTGTTTCATGAGGTCAGACTGTGCCTGACCCCGGCCAGCTGTCCTGTCTGAGTCTGGAGTGGGTAACCAGAGACAGGAGGGTGTGGGGGTGCCCTGTCAGGCAGGTGACATGCTTGCGTGGAGATGCACATGCTCTCCTGGGGAACATGGCACTGATTGGGACTACGTCGAGCTTTGAGGTTTCCTTTGCTCACCTTTTCCTTGGCTTTGTGACCTTTGGGCATGTCATCTCCCGTCTCCAGGCTCAGTCTTCTCATCTGCAAAATGGGAACATCCCAGAGTATGACTCCTCAGAGTTGAAGCAAATATCAGATGAAGAAATGGATAATCAAAAGGGTGCTGAGTAAACAGGAAAGTACCAAGACTCTGCCAAGCCTCAGTCCCACCTCTGCCTCACGTCCTGTCTGACAGACTTTCAAAGTTTTTCTCTTTGCAAGACACCACTCTTCTGGAAAGGGAAGAGCTGGTATGGTGCTCAGGGATCCAGAGATCTCATCCTGACCCAGAAGGCTTGGCAAGTTCAGTGACTGGAAGAGAAGCTGAGGTAGCCATTCACCACCAGCCACTGTGCCTAGACTCAAGAGGACTCTCTGCTTCCCGAGGAAAGATGACCCTTATTCACCCCACTCCTAAACTGGACAGATGGGAGAAACTGAGCCTTAGAGAGAAGAAACATCTGTAGGGGTCACCTCAAGCAAAAGAGCCCTGAGGCCCTGACTCCCCAACACTGCTTGTCTTTTTGCCCCTTTGCCTGTCAACCCGAGCCCGAAGAAGGGTCCGACATGACGAGATGTTCCATCAAGTCACTGGCAGAGCTGGGTGAATTCCATCGTGTTCCCACGGGGACAAGTGGCCTAGGCCTATGCTGTGGTCACTCTCTGGGAATTCCCATGGGTGGGGATGGCAGGATTGGGACAAGGTCATTACAAAAGACTCTTTGGCCTCAGAGAGACAAGGGAAGGTTCAGAAAACAAATTCAGGAATTGACAATTCTGTGAGTGAAAAGCTCTTTGGGAATCAGTAGGGAGTTTATTGGGGGTGTCTCTGGAGAGATTACATCTTAATTTTCCCACTAATGAAAGCAAGGCTGGCAGGGTTGGTGCCAAACTATAATAGCAGATACCATTTAATGAACATTTGTTATGTTCCAGGCAACTTTCTGAGGGAAAGTTAACATATTTACAAGTCTCTGAGATCTAATTGTTTGTATTTTCTTTTCTTTTTTTTGAGACAGGGTCTCGCTTTGTAGTTCAGGCTGGCCCTGAGCTCAGCCTCAAACTCTCATCACTGCAATCCTCCTGCCTCTGCCGCCCGAGTACTGGGATTACAATCCTGAGCCACCGTGCCTGGTACTTTGGTATGTGGTACTGATGGCTGCTGGGCTTGAGTCTCCATGCCCAGTATTGTATGTGGTTACCAGGGACCGAACCTGGGTCCTTGCGCTTGCAAGACAGGCACCAGAACCACTGAGCTAAATCCCCGGCCCTGTATTTTCTAAGTGGGCAAGCCAAGCCTCTGAGAGAGAACTTCACTAGGCCAGGGACACATAGCATGGCAGTGGTGGGGCCTGGGCCAGAACTGGAGCAATTCAGGGCCAGAGAGTGCAGTGCCATCTTGTGTACAAGAGGGCTGGATGGAAGTGCTGCTCGGAGGACCACGTCCAGCCTGGCCAGCATAGTCACTGGAGCAGGTAGCAGCGGTCAGGTACAGCTGGATCGAAGAGGGGACAAATCCATGGCCACCACAGTCAGCCCAGACTTTCTGGGGCAAGATCCACAGCACTGTGTAAACCCAGCCCGGCCGCTCAGGGTGACCCTGGGCAGGCCACCTCCAACCAGCTCCACCCGGTTTCTTCCTCAGGAAGACGATAGAGAACTAGTGTCAGCTTCGTGGGGCTTTTGGGAAGCATTCAACAGGCCCCTAAAGACTTGAAGGAGCACGGCACGAAGCTAGGCACACGGAAAACACAATACAAATGGCAGCTCTTCATGTGACGCTCACATACTGTTTTGTACTATTGTACTTCACTTCAGTATCCCCTCTCTCCCTTAGGTACCACCTGGGCGTAGAGAGAGCGTTGGTGTGCAGCTCTTTGTGGAGGAGGCACAAGGTGACCTTTGGGACCTTTCCCACCGGAAGGTTCTTGTGTCACTCATCCCCCCTGCCACCCCGCCTCTCTTGCAGTAGCCGCCTCTCTCAGATGTCCGTTTCCATCCTGTGCCTCAGGTTTCTCAGCTCTCTGCCTGTGGTCCCCGCTGGCTACATCCTGTTTCCATAGCAACAACATTTTAAGGGCCTTCAACCCCCCTCTGAGGGGATGATGGGCATGGATGGAGATGGGCTGATCGATGCTCCAAGCACCCCCGGGCCTGTCTGGATGTGGAAGGTGGGGGAGGGGAAGCGAAAAGTGGAGTCGTTTGGGGTATATTTCCCATGTGTCCTAGCAATAGCCTGGCTATGGCCTCAATGTGTCCCCAGAGTTCATACACTGGAAACTTTCTCCCAGGTGCAACAGTGTTGAGAGGTGATGAGGGTGGGAGGGCTGTGGGCTCCTGAAGGGATTAATGAGGGAGTGGCTTCTTTACAATGGATGACCTGCTTCCCTCTCAGACCCAGAAAGGAGGCCCCTGCCAGTGTGGCCCACCAACCCCCAGAGCAGTGAGCCAAACAGACTCCTGTGAGTTACAAGTGTTGCAGGCCCTGGTGCCCTGTGCTCATGGCACAGTGCGGGCTAAGACTCCTCACCTCATCAGTGGCAGTGGCTCCAAATGCACCTCTGGGCAGCCCAGCCCCAGGCCTGAGACCCCTGGTCTAGGGTGGGCTCCCTGGGAGCTCTTGTGACCATCCTGAAGCAGGCTGCAGCCCTCTTGGAGAAATCTGTGGCTAGCAGAAGATTCCCGAAGCCATCGGGGTCCTTGAGTGTGTGACTCTTGGCTGAGATGACTCTGGAGGAACCCTGCTCCTTCCCCTTCTGAGGCCCCATGGGTGGGTGTGTGCACGCACTTTTATCTGGGGCCTGGCATCTCAGGCTGGGCTGCAGGCTGATGCATATGCTGTCAACTCTGTGATGCTCACGGGAGCTACCAGGGGCGCTTCTCTGTCTGAGTGAAATGCAGGGACCCTCCAGAGGCTCTACCTGGACCCAGGCCTCTCTTACTGTCTCCCATCACTTGCAGGATATCTCCTGCTCAGCCCCAGACCCCCCAACACCTAGCAACACTGTGTTGAAAGGGAATGAGGGCCTGGGTGATGCTGTACCCTGGACATGGTGGGGAAGTAAAGACAGGACCTCTGTGGAGGGCTCTCCCGGGGTACCAGATTCTGTGGGGTTCCCTGGCTGAGCAGGGCGTCCCTGCCCTCAAGAGGAGCTGAGTCAGATGGAGTTTCAGGGGGTCCCTAAATGTTACCTGCAAGTGCACAGCTGATCTCGGCTCCAGAGTGACATCCAGGTGCAGGTGAGCCTGTGGTCTATGGTGCCGGCTCCAAAGTGCTTCAACCTGAGCCAGTCATGCTCAAGTGAGGCTCAGGCTGTGCTCCTGTATTCCCCACCCTCTCCCACGAGCCCCTGGCAGGATGGCACTACAGCTGCCCACCCGGAACTCTGCCGGACATCCTCACCTTACTCTTGTCTCACAGACCTCCTGTTCCCTGCCGCTATCCCCGGGCTCACTGCCAGAAGTGCTAACACTTGAGTCTTTGTCCCAGATCTGTTTCTCTGAGACCCTAAGATAAGAGCCTACATGTGCTACAAGCTGTAGGAAAGCCATGCCCGCCCTGGAGCGTCCCCCACCCTGGGAATGTGCCAGGCTGACTGAGTGCTAGCCCTTGGCAGTGTCTGTACCAGCAGGCTTTCAGCAAGGAGACCCCAGAGTCACAGGGACAACCAGTGCTTTATTGCTTGGGGATCCTGACTCCTACACCCCCTACTTTGCACAAGTGAGAAGTGGGTTTTCCTGGAGTTTTCTGGAACAAAAGTAGGTGCCCAGCTGCACAGCACTAACACAGTCCTAACAGAGTCCGGCTGTTTGGTAGCCCACGTCTCCCAGGGAGACTCCTTCCCTTCCAGCTGGTCTTGTGCCAGCCACCACCGCAGAGCCTAGTGCCGTGAGGAGCATCCCTAGCTACAGGGATGCAGGAGGACTTGTTTGGGGTGAGTCCTCTAGGGATGTCTGTGAGTCTGTCCCCTCTGAGGAGAGGCTGTTCCCAGTGGCACAGGAGACTTGGCTCTTCCTGGGGAGCCGCTGCCAGAAGAGGGTGATTCGAGGGCGCTCCGGGAGCTCCTGGGAGCCTTTGCCGTTCCCCAGCCCTGCCCCCTGGCTGGGGCACAGAGAGTCCACCTGGGAAGTTCTGCTCTGCCGGCTCCGGGCAGCCCAAGGAGGCCAGCAGGGTTTGGGGGAACGATCCACACCCAGAGAGTCCTTCAGGGGCAGGTCCCACGTACCCTTGGAAGTCACTTCTCCATTCGGACCCCAGCCCTTGGCTGCTCCCCCTCTTGGTTCCAAAGGTACCAAGTGGACAGTGGGGTCTGCTGGGCACGGGCAGTGGGCCAGCGCCTTCCTCAGCAGGCTCTGGATCTCCTGGTGTCTGCCCCGGGCTTCCTGCCACACGTCCTGACCCAGGCCTGTCCGGCTCAGGGAGGCCACCTGCAGTGCCATGGCAGCCAGCTTCTCAGCAGGGAACTCGGACGACAGGCGCTGCAGGTAGCGGTGCAGGCGGCGCTGGTCCCCATGGCTGGCCCTCGGAGCCTTGCCCAGCCTGAGTTGGCTCACCAGGTCCTGGCAGTCCATGTGGAACCACGTCATCTGTGGGCAAGAGAGAAGGGGACAGGGATGCCATCAGGGTGTGAGCTTTGCCTGGACAGGGCTCCTGTCCGAGCAGTGGGCAAGCCCAGCACGAGCTTCGCCCAGCACTGTGTGTGCTGTGCCGAATTCACACAACGCGGCTTGGCAGCAGTTTCCTCTGTCGATCAGGATAACAGTGGTTTCCCTTTCTACCCTGGGCCACAAACACCTGTCACTTGGCAATCGCTGCAGGCACCTTCAACAGACCTATGTGTCAGCAAGACTTGCCCTCTTGGGGCCATTTCTCCCGGTAATTGTGGAAAGCCTCAAGAGGGCTGCCCATGTGGACCCTTAGATTGACTAAACCACTATGGGCGGTGCTGAGGGAGTCCAACAAAGATGGATTAAACTTCACCGGTTCACCAGATCTCATGGATGATCACACCAAACTGGGCCAACAGCCATTTTATAAAGGAGGAAACTGAGGCTCGGAGCAGTGAAATAATTTGCCCCAGGTCACACAGCAAGACAGAGAGGACCTGGGGCTCTTACCAGGCAGAGAGATATTGTACTGGAGAAGAAACTGGCTCAGGCATGGCAGACAGTAAGCCCAGCCAGGCCCCGAGTTCTCACACCCTCGTGGGTCCTCTGCCTCTCTTGTGATTCTGCCTCTCCCCAATTCCTCTACAAAATAGCTACAGGCTCCCGAGAAGCCAGCGTGTCCCCTGGAGCTCATGAAAAACCTCATCTCTCTCTCCATTAATTTAGAGCCTGACAGTGATCGGCGAGGCTATGGGGTGGCAGAACCACTTCCTCCGTGGAGACCATCTTCTGTGGATTAAGGGAACTTGTCTTTAGATAAATGGCTTCATATTCGTGGCAGCACACAGAGCTCATGGCTGGGAAAAGGCTCCATAAATCTCCGTTAGCAGCACAATCGTGTTATTATTTAGCGCCAAAGCTGCTGCACATAGGAGCCCACCTGGGGCCGAACCCACCAGTAGACTGTCCTATCTGTCTGTCTCTCTGGGCCTTTCCAGCCAGGCTGGACAGATGGAAAATCATCCAGCCCAATCCGTGGTGCACAGGGAAAGGGGTCTAGCCGGGAGGCCGCCACCTTCCCACAGCCACCCAGGCCTGCTCGCTGACTCCTCCTCCCTCTCCAGGGCCGACCCCAGATGGTGCCTCTTCAGGAGCAGGGGAGACAAGGAGGTGACAACGTAGCAGGGTCATCTCAGATGGAGACAAGCCAAGCCATGGAGCGGTGGGGGAGCAGGTGATGTGAGAACAGGGCTGGGCAGCGGGAAGGTCAGCACGGGCCTCCCTGAGGAGCATATGGAGAGGGAGAGACGCGCCAGCCAGGCCAGGGCCTTCCAGGCAGAGGAAGGGCGCGTGCAAGGGCCTGGAGCCGAGCGGGCAGGGGATCAAGGTTAGGGCTGGGGCTGTAGTGGGCAGAAAGCAGTGAGACAGGGAAAATAGCTTCCTCTGCCTTCCCGCCGCACCTGGGCCTCTCCTCCTCCCTGCAGGACCTCGGACCGGTGTTGCTGACCAGTCCAAATGGAGCTCACATGCTGGCAGCTACCGACAGTTAGTCTGGGTCCCCCTACCTGGAGGGGCAGGCGCTAGAGCCAGGTGATCTGGGTTTGCCAGCTCTCTCACGCTGCCAGCCGTGTGACCCTGGGTGCTAGGTGCCCTCTCTATTCCCCTGTGTGAAACAGGCATAGCACCGGTACCGGGCAGGTGTGGCAGCAAAGCAGAGGCGCCGGAGCCTCGGAGGTGTCCTCTGTCGGGTCATCAGCACCATTGCGGAGCAGGGCTCGGAGCGCCGTGCTGTCGAGGCCACACTGCACACACGGCACGTGAGTCTTGGATTCTGCCCTTCCTTGTGCCCTAAAGTCCCGCACAGCTGTGGGTGTGGTGCTTCCATTGTCACTGTTGATATCTGCCTGCCCACCCGGCGCTCCCGGAGACAGCACACCGTCCTGCTCAGCCACGCGCATGCGTATGTGAACCCAGGTCCCTCCCACGCCCTCCCAAGCAAGCATCCTGTGTTCCCTGTCCCCGTGCGCAGAGTCCGCCCGACAGCTCGGGCGCTGGGGTCAGGCTCTTCCCACACTTTGCCCCTAGTGACAAGTCGGAGGGGCAGCCGAGGGCGTTAGGCAGGGCCAGCCCTATGGACTCTGGATCTCCAGGCAGCAACTTTGTTCCAAAGGCCTCAGTTTCCCTATCAGAAAAACTGAGGGGCTGAGCTGCATGGCTTTAAAAAAGATACAAGGCCTTCAGTTAAATCTTGCCTGATCCCTGACACCATGGGCCTTGAGCGAGTCACCTCCTTTTTGGGCCTCAGTTTTCACATCTACACAGTGAGAGCAGCCCCGATGTCCAGTCAGAATGTGAGGTGTTCACAGGAGGCTCTGAGAGCCCTCCAAGCAACTTCACTTCCTGTGACGCCACTTTCTCCTCTTTGGGCAAAGACACTGGTATGTCGTGGGGCAGGGCCAGGCCCGTTCATACCCCAGTTCTCCCTCGCCCCTCACGGGACTGTGCGGCTGAGTCCACTGAGGGCATTGTCTGGGCCTCTGTCTGTCCCCGCCTCACCACCGGCCCAGAGAGGGTCTGTGCAGTGGGCCACAGGGCTCACCTTCTTACAGAAGCGGTGTAGGTGCAGCAGCGTGTCGAGGTCTGTGCGCTGCCGCTCGGCTGCCATGTAGAAGTGGGTCAGCTTGGCCTGGAAGGTCCGCTGGGTGGTGGCGAAGGCCTCCAGCTCTGGGAGATCCTGGCCTCCGGCCTGGCCAGCCCCTCTGGCCACGGCTCCCAGTTGGGCTGCCTGCTTGGACAGCTCCAGCCCTCGGCGATACTGGGCCTGGAGGGGAGAGCAGGGGATTTCCCAGCTCCTGCCTGGGAATTCCTAGAGGCCAGGGGCCCCCCACTGCCCTACTGAAGAGCTGTCCAGAGCCTCGTCTTCCTCATCTATAGAGGCCCTAAGCATCCCCTCCCAGGGCTCAGCAAATAAAAGACACCTAGCGGCGGGCGGCAGTGTAGGCCTTTGTATTGGACATTCCCTTCCTTCTTAAAATCTCAGTCCTCCAAGTCCTTTGTGTCCCTCGGTTCTCTCTGTCAGGGTCTCTGTCATCCCAGCACCCATCCTCCACTGGCCTGGAAGTTCCCTGGGGACTGGGCAGGCTGAAGCGGCCCTGGCTCCTCCCCGCCCACTCTCTGAAGCTGGTTCGTCAGTCTGGGCCACGGCCTTGGATTTGGAGTTTTATGAACTGGTCTAGGAATGAGTGCTCTTCAGACCTGACCATCTGGAAAGCTTCCTGGAGGTGGTAACACCTCAGCTGCGTCCTCTGGGCCCCCAGCTGACTCTCCACACCCTCTGGAAGTTTCCTTGCACTTGTCACCTAGCAGGGCCAGCCCCTCTAGCACCCTTTCTGTCCCCTCTGAAACTCACGGCAGCCTGCAGGAAGAAGGCCTCGAACTCAGCATGGGCTCGCTCCACTGTGTCCATGCTCCCGTCCTCGGGCGTGAGTGCCTGCAGGCACCGGCTCCCTTCCTGCTCCATCCAGTCGCTGACCTGGCAGAGGAAGTTCGGACATGAGGGTCTGCTGCGGAGACACGCTTGGGCTACTCCCTGACTTCTGGGAGGCCGAGGTCTTCGTGACTCCCTCATTCACCACCCTCAACTGAAACCGACCCAGTTCTGGATGGGAGATGTAAGAAAGGCACGTTCTTCCACCAGTGAAGGAACTCCCAGCCCACGCAGGACCCAGAGGGGATGTGGCCTGGGTGTCCTGCACAGTCAGTGATGCAGTATTGGCTCAATCCATGCAACCACTCATTGCCACCCAGTCATAAAAGGGGTCCCCGGGGGGCACGAGCTCTTCATCTCTGGGGACGTTCAGTCAGTTACAGAGTAGAGGTCTGGGCCCCCGATGAACGCTCTGTGTGAACCCAGCAAGTCACACCCCTTTCCTGGCCTCACTTTACTAGTGGTAAAAGGGGGAAGATATGAAGATCTGGAGAGAGACAGAGGGTACAATAGGGTTCTCACCCACAAGCACCAGTCCACTTCCTCTTCTGGGTGCCTTAAAGGGCACAAACTAACTCAGTGTCCTCATGGAGCCCAGGGCGGCAGGTGATCACATGGTCCCCGATCGAGAAGTGAGGCCCTGGACACACGGAAGCTGAGCCTGGGCTCCCAATCATGGCCACAGCTCCAAGCAGTAAGGACACAGTGACCAGACACTGGCATCCAGAGAGGGCCAGACTCCAGGGCTGCGGCTGTGGGCAGGTGGCACTGTCTCCCAGCCTCCCTCTCCTTCTCTGTGCAGTGGGATGAGCTTGGAAAGCAAAGAAGTGCACAAAGGCTCTGGGCCGGGACTTGGTGGTGCTGAGCACGCGCAGCTCTGGGCTTAGGTCTTTACCCTTTCAGCACATATCAAGTGTGGTGAGATGTTCCCTGCGCCTAGGATGGCAGCACACCTGGCTGGGGTGGCCAAGTGGAGGCCCTGCTGGGTGGTGGGCAGCCAGGCAGAGCCTGCCTCGGGGGCAAGCCTGCCCTCCCCCTCACCTGGCGGGTGGCAGCCTCCAGGCGGCCCAGGCGGAGACGGAGCTCCAGCCTCCCCTGGAGGTGGTTGGACGCGGTGACCAGGACATGGAGCTGCTCGTCCACACGGCTGTACAGGGCAGCTGCTTCGGCCAGACGGCTCCTGGGAGGTGGAGGACGGGAAAAGGCTTCACCGCCACCCTCGGCCCACTGTGTCCCCTTCTTGCCTAGCACAGCCCCGCTCCCTGGTGCTGTGACCCTCACCTGGGTGCTGTGACCCTCACCTGGGTGCTGTGTGACTTTGAGCTGGTCCCTATGCCTCTTTGAGCTTCTGCCTCATTCTTCCATGGAACCAAGGGGATCAGAAAACCCAGTAGGGGGGCCGGGGAGTTAGCTCAGTGGTTCTGGCGCCTGTCTTGAAAGCGCAAGAGCCCGGGTTCAATCCCCGGTAACCACATACCATACTGGGTGTGGAGACTCACGCCCAGCAGCAATCAGTACCACATACCACAGTGCCGGGCATGGTGGCTCAGGCCTGTAATCCCAGCACTCGGGAGGCAGAGGCAGGAGGATTGCTGTGAAGTGAGTTTGAGGCTGAGCTCAGGGCCAGCCTGAACCACAAAGCGAGACCCTGTCTCAAAAAAAAAAAGAAAACCCAGTAGAAAGTGAAATGCTCCCCCTTCCCCAGAGGGTGTGAAAACAGCTGGACAGATCTGGGTTCGAGACCAGCCCTGCCACTCGTAGGTGAGATTTATGCACACAATGCCTCTGCCATTTTTCAAATGGGAGCAATCACAGCACCCACTCTCAGGACAGAATGATAGAGGCTCAACCTTCCACTCTGCCTGTCCCAAGAGCCTGCCCTGTGAGCCCACGGGGATGGCAATGCCCGTGTTCCTCCCATGCCAGGCACGTCAGTCTCTGGGTGAAGTGCCCTGGGAGGGGTTGGCAGCCAGCGTGAGAGCCACGCTCAAGCAGCAAAACCACACAGAGCGGCCTCACAGGACACTCATCTGCAGGTTATGATTTCCGCTGCAGTGAGGGCGGGTATCTGCCCCTGCCCTTCTCCACTCCACAGGTGGGAGGTCCTGGCGGGCAGGACCGTCACTCACAGCAGTCTGTACTGGAACCAGGCCAGGACTCTCACTCCACAGACTTAAGAATAGCCAAAACCACAAAACACAAAGGGAGTAGATGGGATTTCCTAAGTAGGGATCGTTGAGTGAAAGTCAGTATCAAAGAAAAAGAAAAAGTCTCAGTGTTTGGGAGGCTAAGGCAGGAGGATTGCAAGTTCAAAGTCAACCTGGGCCACTTAACAAGACCCTGTTTCAAAGTAAAAACAACAAAAACTTCAGAAAGGGCTGTGGCTGCGGCCCAGTGCTACAGCACTTGCCAAACGCGTGTGAGGCCCGGGGTTCCACCCCTAGTGCTGCAAGAAAGAAAAATACTAAAAGTAGAAAGAAAAGAGGCGGGGAGAGAAGATGGAAGGAAAGCTTGTTTTTCCAGACCAGCAATGCTAAACCTGGCTCACCACGTCTGAGTGCACCTTCCCACAGGTCGACACCTTCTGGAAAAGTGCTGAAGGATTAGGGCACAGGAAGCAGACTGATGGAAAATGCCAGAGATGCTGGCCCCACAAGAGGCAGGAGAGGGAGGTGTGGCAGCTGTGGTCCAGCGCACAGCAAACACACGCAGCAGCTCGCGCGGGCCCACAGCGCCCTCTGGTGGAGCTGAAGGCAGCCGCGGGTCCACAGGAACCCGGAAACAAATACAGGACCCAGCGGGGCCAGGGTTGGACTGGGCTGGGCTGGGCTTGGAAGATGAGGCGAGGACGCTCTGAGGAAGGACAGTGCCAGCCCCACTGGGCACTGACAGGGGCGCCAGGGCCAGTGGTGCGCGGGCTCCCATCTGTGTAAACTTGTAGCAGAATACAGCCTAAAGGGATGTGTTCACGATTTTGGAAGCAGGGTGTCTGGGCTCAAGTCCTGGCCCCACACACGCCTCTGTGCTAGTCCCTTGCCGGCTGAGAGGAGTGGGAATTGAGTCCACATTTGCAATTCCTTAGAACAATGTTGCCTGCGTACTAAATGGTATGCGGGTGCTTTTAACAAACTATTCTTAACTTTGCTCTCGATTCCAGTATAAGTAGCTGTGTTTGAATAGATAAAATTTTTGAAATTAATGACCAATTTAATCACAGGCTGAACATTCCAGCTTTGGCCCCACAGTGGGCCACTATCACCTCCCAGAACCCCAGTAAATCATCCTGCAGAAGAACGGTGTTGACTTCACAGAGAGATGGGCATGTGGAGGGCTTGGGCCAGTGTCTGAGTCAAAGAAAGGCTTGGTCCACAGGGTTAGCAGAAGCTGGGCGGTCTCTGGTGCCCACTCTGGGTAAAGATGGTCAGGGATGAAGGAGGAGTGGCAGAGAGAGCCCAAGGGACTTGTCAAGGCCGACCAAGAGGACCTGTGACTGGTCTCAGCCCATGAGATGGACCCTGGGCTTCTGGGGCCCCTCTCAACATGTCCTCTTGGCTGGCACTGCCACCTTGTGGCCCCAGGCAAAGGTGGGTGTGGTGGAGAGAGCAAGGGCTGGGTGTCTGTACCTGATGTCTGGGTGGGAGTCCAGCCTGCCGGCCTCACACTGCAGCCTGGCCAGGGTGGCCCCTCCTTCCTGCTGCAGGCCCAGCAGGCCTGGGTCTCTCAGCACGGCCTCCATCAGCTCCTTGGACTTGCTCAGACATCTGGTGGCCTCCTGCCGGCACAGCAAGGTACCTGATCCTCCTGGGCCCAATTTCCCCTGTTCCTCTAGAAAATCCATCCTTTTATCTTATTTTTCCTTTTTTTCTCTCTAATGTCTCTCCTCAAGCCATGCCTCTCATCACCATGATAATGTCACTGGTCCAAGCTTCATCTCTTTCTGTGACCCCCATCCTACCTTCTGTGTACAGTATTGCCCTGCTGCCCTCTGGCTCCCCCTAGAGTCTGTTCTCCACATGGCAACAGGAAAGATTTTTAAAAAGTACAAATGTGATCATCGCCTTGCCTAAACTTGTCCAGTGGCTTGCTGCCCACTTATAATGTATCCCCTACTGAGCGCCACGACCTGTCTCCGTGGACCTGGAAGAGCCTTCAGTACTCTCTTCTTTCCACCTATCACTCTGCTTCACACTGACCTTCATGTTAGTCTGTGCACACCACGCCTTCTGGCTCAAGGGCTTTTCATGCACTTCCCCTCTGCCTAGCGCTCCACCCCTCTCAAAGACAGGCTCTGTCTTGAGTGTCTGCCTCGACTTAAAAAGCACCTCTCAGAGATCCCATCCGTCCTTCTGCTGGTGTTCTCGGTCTTACTTCTGTGGTGTCTGGGCACAGTAACTCCCCGTCCATTTCTGGATTTGCTTATAACTACCTGCCTGTACCACTGCCCTGTGAGCTCCGCCAGGGCAGAGGTGCATTGGCCTGGCACAGCAGGTGCCCAACACATACTAGCCAAGTGGAAGAGTGAAAGATGAAGTTTTTTCTGCCCGCCCCAGCTGTCTTCTCCACACAGCTCGTCTGTGGATCTGGGGTTGTGGTGGGGCTTTCCTGCCCCACGCCCTCGGCTCACCTGCACCCCCCCAGGGGGGTCACCCTTCTTGAACTGCTCGATGGATGCCCGCAGCAGGGAGGAGGCCCGGTGAAGCTCGGTGAGGAAAGGATCCAACTTCTGCAGGACAGAGGCCAGAGAGAGTCAGGCCCAGGCAGGAAGATGCCAGCCCTTCCCCAGAGGACAGAGCTCCTGGTCAGCATCTCCAGAGTGGACATGAGAATGTGCATTTCTCACAAGTCCTTCAGAAACAGTGCTGCTGCTGTGGGCCGCCCACACTGGGCTAGAGCCACTGGTGTCGGGGTGAGAGTGGAAGGAGGAGGACAGGTCTGAGCCAGCGCTGAGGCCTGCAGGAAGGGAAAGGCAGGGCGAAGGCTGTCTCCTCCGCTCAGTCCCACTTAGGCTGTGCTCTACCCAGGCTGAGAGGCCTCGAGTAGGTCACTGAGCCTCCTGGACCACTCTTTATCCTCTGTGAAATGGGGGCCGCTGCAGCTCCTGCCCTGTACGCTGTGTGAGGATTCAGTGGTTACTTTGCTCATTGCCCTTACAGCCCAGGGCATACTGGAATTTATTGCCACCAGCTTTTATCCTGGTCCGGGTAGGAGTGCATGGGAAGGAAAACTACAATATAGTTTGGAGCTACTGGATTAACTGAGGCCTCTGGAGATGGGAAGTGGAGCCTGGGAAGGAGCAGGAAAGGAGGTTTCTCAGGATACGCCCCTGGCAGTTTGGAGGCACAGCCATCCCTTGGCACGTGAGGCAGAGGGGTTCTGCACCCCCATAAGGGTGCTCAGGTGCCCTGTATAACATGCTGAAGCCTTTGCGTGCACCCCAAACATCTTCCTGCATACTCCACCTCACCCCTAGACTGCGTGTGACACCTCATGGAATGTAAATGCTGTGGAAATTGTAGCTCGGCGATATTGTTATTGGAGAATAACAAGGAGAACGTCTGTGTGTGTTCACTCAGCTCAGACGTAATTTTTGTTTTCAAATGTCTTCAGGCTGCGGTGGGTTGAATCCACAGTTTGCTGTACACACATGTGCTGGGCTGACTAATTACCCACCCTGTTCCTGCCCAGGTGCAGGCCATGAAGGAGCACTGAGCGAGAAGCAAGAACCTCCAGCAAGAGGCTGGAGTACAGACCAGCGGTTCTCACCCGGGATGACTGCACCCGCGGACACAGGGCAACGTGCAGGGACTCATCATTGTCGGGGTCGGGCCAGGATGCTGTTAAACATGTCCCAGATGAGACACTGACCTACCCTCGGCCGTGACCAGGCTGCTGGGCCCTGGCACTTGGCAGGAGTCCCTGAGCAGACATCTGCAGCCACTGCCTTCCGTGCGCTTTACGCTGATGCCGTTCTACGTGCGCTTGTGCAAGTCACCCCCACTCTGCCTGCCCTTGTATGAAACTGGGGAGGACAGACTCCTGCAGGGTAGAGGTGGGGAGGGATTGCTGCCTCACAGAAGGGGAGCCCAGCACCTGCAATTTCCTTGTTTCCTCCTGCTGACAGGAGGGTGTGTATCTGCCCCCCACCCCCAACCCTGAGCTCTCAGAGCCGACTGGATCCTATAAATCTAGCTTCAGTTAACACAGACAGCTCAGAACATTGCCAGATACTCTTCTAAGCTCTTTATCCACATCGACTCGATCTTCACAAAACCCCCATATATTATTACTCTCCCATTTCACTGATGCGGAAACTAAGGCTCAGAGATGTAAGTAGCTTACCCAAGGTCACACAGCAGAGCTGGATTAGAACTCAAGCAGTCTGTCCCCAGAGCTTGAGCTCATACTCATTCTGCTCTGTGCCTTCATTATAAATGATTGTAGAATGACTGTCTGTGTTTGAACCCAACAGGGCTGGTGAATCCACATGGCAGGACAGTGAAGAGAGAGAGAAAAAGAATGACAGTCAGGGGCTAAAGGCTGTGATGGTAGACACCTGGAAGAATTGCACCCACTCGCTGTGGCAGTAGGGGAAGGGGCCTTCCAGGGCTGCAGGCAGCTGGCTGGGGTCCACATAGTGGCTGAGGGCCTTCGGTGAGGCCAGCACCTCCACCTGCAGACAAAGAAGTGAGTCAGGAGGGCAGTGGGGTTTCAGATTTACGCTGAGAATAACTAACTCAGAGCCCTAAGGCTGGATCCTGTGAGGTTTCAGGCCTGTCTGTTATCCCTGCTGCTCAAAGTGTGGCTGTGGGTGAGCAGCACCAGCGTGGCCTCCGCACAGTAGAAATGCAGAGTCCTGGGACCATCCACGTCCTCACTTTGACAAGACCTCCAAGTTCTTGGTCGTGGCCCAGCACCACTCCATTCCCCACGAGGGAGCTGATTTCTGGAAAGCCGTCTGGAAGTTCTAGGCACACGCAGGTCTGAAAAGCACATCTCTAGCTGGCACTGTGCCCCCTTCATTAGCCTGAAGAAGAGGGGACTTTGTGAGTCACTTTCAGTGGGCCAGGCCGGTGTCCACATTCACTCTCGTGGGCTGTGGTGCTAATTAAAGGAAGCCACAGGCTCTTTCCCACACAGTTCCCAGGCGACCCCATTTGTATTAATTAGGGGCCGAAATGCAAGCAGAGGCGCCCGCAGAGCGGCTGAGGCCCTGCACGCTGAGTCAGGCAGGAGACTCCAGCTGGGTGGCTGGCTTGCCAGCTGGCTTTAACCCTCAGTTTCCCCATCTGAAAAGGGGGAAGGAAGGCTGACTAGAAGCTTTTCAAGTAGCTCTCCTGCCACGTGCCACTCTCCGTCACAGGGCAGTACCCTTCAGGAGCTGCGGGGATGACTAGAGAGACATATGGGGTATGATCAAAAACTGAAGAGAGCACAGCACTCAAAATAATTTGTTACAACAAAAGACACAACATACTTTTCACTGCAATAAATTTTTAAAAATTTAAACATTCACTGTTTAAACAATCAGCCTCGTGATCTACTGGCTGATTAGGAGACAGGGCTGGAGAGGCGGCTGGAGAGGGTTTGTTTCTACACCAGTTCATTTCCAGGCCTCTTCTAGCTCACAGTTCCTGCCATTTTTCATGCCCCTCCCCCCAGCTCCAACAAGTCCCCTCTCATTCCCCACCTGCCTCTGCTCACCTGGATGTCAGCTGACAACTGCAGCCGGAGAGCATCCTCCTTCTCCCCCAGGATGAGCAGTGCACCGAGGGAGGCCAGGGCCACAGCCTGCCGGAGAAAGCCACTTCAGAGGCACCCGCCTACACCCTCACGAGCTCCCACCCCACGGAGCTGCGAGTGGGCCCAGGCACAGTGTCCCCCGTGGCCAGGCTTCTGTGTGACATGTTCAGAGAGGGAGCCACCAAAGGTCAAGACAGCAGCAGGTCCAAGCTTCCTTCTCAGATGCCCTACCCCTCTGGCCTCAGTTTCCCCATCAACACAACAAAGAGGTCAGATCATAAGGCAAGCGTCACCAAATCTCTTCCAGCCTGCTGCCCATAATGGCGGCTCAGAGTCCTCTTTCCCCACCCTCCTCTGTTGATGAGGTCAGGGCCTGTCTGAGGGCTGGACGTCCGAAGTCAAGGCTGATGGGCACCAAGAAGTCTCTGCTGGGACCTCTGGAATCTCTCACCCTTCCCTGCTGTATTTAAGAGAACACATGTACACAGGATTTCTAGAAGTCAAATTGCCACCGAATGGGGCAGGTGGGATTGCAGGAGAATAGTCCCTCCTAGGAGGATGGGGCCAGAAATGGAGAGAGGAACCAGGACCAGTGACATCCCTGGAGCCCTTGGACCAAGCAATACCCGAAGCAGGACTGACTCCTGACTATCCAGTTACACTCAAGGAACTCCCTTTGTCTTTAAGTCGGTTTGCACTGGGTATTCTGTTCATTGCCACTAGAAGTGCCCGGTTCCAACCCGAGCCCAAGGCTGTCAGCATGTCAGAGTCCCCTGGTAACCCAAGATTGGCTAGAACTCCACCTCCCACTCACCTGCGTGGCCTGCAGGGCGCTGACCAGAGCAGGCTGTGGGGGCTGTTCCCTGGCATCAATCACAACCATCAACCCCTTGGCCTTGTCTTCCGGCCTGTGGGTAGGAAGCAGAGGTAGCAGCCTTGCTGGGTAGCCTGGGGCTCACTGGGCAGCTGGGCCTAGAGGCAGGCAGGGAAACTGGTTGCTGGAAGGATTGCTTGATTGGTGGAACTGATTCTTCCTGCAAGTTCAAATTCCAACGCCCCCTCCAGGGAGTCCTGCAGGACTTCTAGAGATCCTATGACCTCCCAACAAATCTCCCAAGGGTGGCTTCTCATTGGGGGAAACTACATTAGTGACCCTGGCCAATGACAGGAGACATAGAGGTCATGTGATATATCTCTGTCCAATGAGATGTGAAGAGAAGTGGCTGAGGGCTTTAGAAAGTTCCTAGAAAGAGCTAGAAGGCAGAGACAGAGGATGATACCATTTCCTAAGTGGGTAAGATCCTTCACATTGGAATTTCGGTGACTTGTAGCCAAAACACCTCTGCTGGTTTGGCCTCATAAGCTGGGCTGAGAAAAGACGACTTTAGAGTGGCTCTAATCACCAGGACCTGTTAACATTCTCCACCCCACACCACCCCCCAGACCTTTGGGACGAGGGGTGGGGCAAAGGGTCCGGGTGGGACTGCCCGTGCCCTCACCCAGTCTGATGCTCAGAGAGGTTTGGGAAGTAACTCCCAACTGCCTTCAAGCCTGCGATCACCCAGTTCACAGATAGAACCAGAGGTGTCCATAGGGCTGCCCAGCTGTGGTGCTGCCCTTAGTATCTGGCCACCTGGGTAAGTTGCTTTCTCTCTCTGAGTCACGTGAACACTGACGGCATCAATCTGGTGGGGCTGCGCGCGGACTGCTGAGGTCGCTCAGTAAAGCACACAGCAAGTAAGAAGCATAGTGAGAGGGATGTAAATGCATGCTGCTACTGTCCTCAAAGGAGAAACTGAGGTACAGAGCAAGTTCACTCGCAGACCCATCTCTACCACCACCCTAGAGGCCCTGGAGGGGAGACCCAATGTAGGGAGCCCTTGAGCCCCACCCAGCATGAAGCTGGGCCTGGCCATTGCCCAACCAGTATCTGCTCAGAGCACAAGAAGGAAACAGCCAGCACACAGGAATCGGGGGCACTTCACCCCACAATCTGGTGCTCAGCCCCTTCATCCCGGCTACCTGTGGCCCCATTTGTCCTCAGGGTACACTGGTCAGTTACTGTACAAGTGAGAGCCTCAGAGAGGACCATAAAGGCCACTTTTCAGCACTGCAAAGGGATCCCATCTCCTCTGTTAAGAGAGACAAACCGTAGGGTCAGCAGGGCAGTAATGGCAGAGAGAAAGTGTCCTACGGCTCCTCGGAACCCCGCAGAACTCTGGTCCCAAGCATTAGACCCCGAGGCTATCAGGGCTGGGGCTGCATCTGGAATAGGAAAGTGCTCCTTCCTGTCTGTCCAGTGTGCAGTCTGTGGGGACAGGGCAGGGGTGGGAGAAGCTGAACAGGCTCCAAGATCACCCAGGTCCCCACCTTCACTCATCTTCATTCTTTATTTTTTAGTTTTTTGAGACAGGGTCTCACTTTGTAAGTTCTGGCTGGTCCTGAACTCACTATGTAGCTCAGGTAAATCTCAAGCTCACAGTAATCCTCCTGCTCTGCCTCTAGAGTGCTGGGATTACAGGTGTGAGCCCCCACACGAAGGCACTGTGGTATATAGTTCTGATTGCTGATCAGCATGAGTCTCCACACCTGACATTGTTGTATGTGATCACCAGGAATTGAACCCAGGCCCTTGCACTTGCAAGGTAGGCACCAGAACCACTGGGCTAATCCCCGACCCACTCACCTTCACTCTTAATTCTCTCCCTCATTTATTCACAAGTAGTTATAATTCAGACAACAGCTCACTTGTACCTCTCAGGGAAGCCTTCCTTGATTTCTAGTGGAAATTGGTCCCCTCACTCTTCCCAACACAACAGGGGTGCTTAGAATGTGGTCTCCCAGGCCGGACTTGCTAGAAAGAGCAATTCTCAGGCCTTGTGCACCCAGCTCTGCTGAGTCAGGAATTGTGTGCACTGGTAACAGCCCCCCAGGGACTCCCACACCCGCTCAAGTGTGGGAACCACGGGTGCTCAACATCTGTTTTGTGTACGGCACTAACTTTCCCAGAGGCGCCTGTCCAAGGCGGTCCCTTGCGTGCTCTCCCTTCTTCCTGCCAGCTTGGGCCAGAGCCTGTCCTGCCTCCCTGGCCCTGCTAGCCGGGCAGACACAAGGCCCTCTTCTCGGCCTGGTGAGCAGCTCTGGGCTGAGCAGATCCAGGAGGGGACGGAGTGGTCGGAGTGGCCTCACCTGGGGATGCTGCACAAATAGGACAGCAGCTCTGTGACCTCCGAGGCCGTGCACCATGGTGCTTTCCAGGCTTCCTCTGCAGTGGACACCAGAAGGAGGGGCCGCCCTGCCCTGTCCCTGCCACCTGGAGGAGAGAAAATGGACATGAGCAGGTGGGACCTCCTCCTCCCGTGAGCTCTAGGCCTTTACCTGTCCAAGCCCTCTGTCTAGAAGCCCCTTCCTTTCTTCCTGGGAACTCTGACTCCTATTCATCCTTCAAAGAACTAGCTGAAAATTCCTTCCTCAGAAAAGTCTCTTGTGAGTCCTTCTTCCACACAGAGGCAGCTCCTTGGGACCCTCTCTGTAGAGGCACCGTAGGAGACGGAGCTTGTGGAATGAGCTCTGAGGTCGTAGGACGGGGTCCTGGCTCTGCCCGGTCTCGCTGTGTGTCTTTGGGCAAGTGTGTTCCTCCCTGGCCTCAGTCTCATTTGTCAGATGAGATAAATACAACACCATGCTGCTCAGTTTGCTCTGGGGATGAAACCAGCAGTTCCTCAGAACACTCGGAACACGGCCAGGGCTGGACGAGCGGACAGCTTGGGGGTTGAGGGGTGAATACAGTGTTATCTACAACCCCTGAAAAACTCAACAAGTCTCTGACAAGGAAGCAAAGATAAAGACAGACAAGGTCCTCTAGGAACTGCAAAGATACAGAGCAGTGCCGAGATGTATGAAATAAAATATGACAGTTTCCCAAAGCACTGAGGTCTCTTGCGTCCCCAGATCTCAGCACATCCTGTCCCTCTGTCTGGAAGCCTGTTCAAGCAGCTGGCTAACTCGTACTCCACAGGCACACTTGACATGACTTCCTCTGGGAAGCCTTCCCAGACTTCTCCCCCCCAGAAGCCTGGACCAGGGACCCCAAAGCTGCTCCCAAAGCCCCAGCCAATAGTATCACAATATATTATGTTGCTGTGACCTGTTGGATTTTTCTCTACCACTAGAATACGGGTTTCCTGAAGGCAGAGAGCACACCAGACTTGTTCCCTAAAAAAATCTCGTGTTTAGGGCTCAGTAAATATTTATTGAATCAAATTAAAGAGGAATGACACTTTTAGTATTGGATGCTGTTAGTGCTCTTCCCAAAAGCCACCCAGGCTGAACAGTCCTCTCACAAAGGATGGAAGTATTGACAATCAATGGCTCACAAATGCCTGCTCTCTGGATAACTGGCCTTCGCTGGATTGGATCAGTAGCTCACCCTGCAGCTGTGTCCCAGGCTGCTCAGTTGATGACTGGCAGACTCAGGTTCTTCCTGAGGTTGGCTAATGACTGTCACATCCAGGATCAGCTTACACGCGATGACAGACAGACTCAGGATCAGTTTAAAGACAGACCCAGGCTCAGTCTGCAGACAGTGACCAACACATCCAGGATCAGTCCACAGTGAATGACTGACCAGTCCAGTTGTCAAAAACAAAACCAGCCCGTATACCTTAAAACGGAGCCAACTGGGCCAGGGAGTTAGCTCAGTGGTTCCGGCGCCTGTCTTGCAAGCGCGAGGGCCCGGGTTAGATTCCCCGGTAACCACATAACAATACTGGGCGTGGAGACCCACACCCAGCAGCAACCAGTACCACATACCACAGTGCCGGGCGTGATGGCTCACACCTGTAATCCCAGCACTCGGGAGGCAGAGGCAGGAGGATTGTGATGTGAGTTGGAGGCTGAGCTCAGGGCCAGCCTGAACCACAAAGTGAGACCCTGTCTCAAAAAACCTAAAAAAAAAAAAAACGGAGCCAACTGGATAGTGTGATTCAGGCTCCAGAGCTCCCCCTAGGGTCAGACCACAGCCTTGCTCATTCCTTCCGCTGTGCTGTCCTACTTCCCTCCTCACTGTCCTGGGAGCCTTCCTCCAACAGGTCACTTGACCAGGGAAACCATGTTTCCAGCTCTGCTTGTAGGAAATCCAGCAGCTCTCACTGAAGTCTGGTGGATGGATGGGTAGGTGGATGAGCGGATGGACAGATAGACAGATGGACAGAAGGACAGATGAATAACTAGACACTCTTTTCGTCTCATCCAAATCCTTCCTGGAAAGATGAGAAAACAGGCTCAGGGATGAGACCCTGGCCTTTTGGCTTTTCCCATGTCCTCATCTCCCACCAGTGTCTGAGGAAGCTCTGGGATTTCCCCAGGAAGCTACCCCACCCCCACTGCCACCCCCACCAGTGGTCCCCAGAACCTGGCAGACAGGCTATCCCGGAGTGGAAGACCTCGGCACCCAGGTTCCAGATCCTGGGCTCAGGTCCTGGGGGCTCCTCCTCCTGGCCAGGGCCTCTTTCTGGGGGGCCTGCCACAGCATCTTGGAAGCCAGCCTGTGTCCCAGACAGTAGGCCTGAGTCAGCGGCAGGGCCAGATGTTTTCATCTGAGTTGTTCCATCTGGGGAGAAGCAATAACAAAGAAAAGGATGGTAAGCAGAAGATGGATTTTCGGGGGTGGGGGTGGGGGTGGGGGAGGGGGCTGTTTCGTCTTTCACCCTCTAACAATCAGTCAGTGATTTCCTAGGAACCCGGCGCTGTGTTGATCCCTTAGTTCCAGTGTCTCTCAACCATCAAAGCACTTCTATGAAGTCGATGAGAACTTCTGTTGCACACATCTGAAGGCCAAGAGGTTAAGTACCTGGCTTGGGTCACACAGCCTTGCTCAATTCCAGCCCATGAGTACTAAACCACTGAAATCGAGCCATCCCAGATGGGTCCCTGTTGCTCACAGCCAGAGTCACCTTGGGCCTGACCTCATCCAGATGCTATGGTCCAGGGAACTGGAATCATACCTTTTTCCAGGGGTTTGCCTCCGTGTGTCTCGGGAGAGTACAGTGAACACGGAGCTTTCCAAGGCCCGTCATGCTGGAGTAGAGCTTTGTCCTGTGGTCCAGGGGATCGCCTCTGCCCCTTCAAGAAGGAGAATTCGACCCCAGCAGTGGGGGACCCAGGGGAAGAAGAAGAAAGGGTATCCTGACTTTCATGGGCCATGGGCTTGGGAAGTCTTCTGTCTCCCTGCTTGATTTTCTCTACCTTTGCTCCAGAGGCTGGGCCAACAGGAGAAGCTGGGGACAGGCGGGGAGAAGATGCTTGTCTCGGTCCAGGCCTGAGCTGGACCATAGTCTCTGGGTTCCCCAGAAGTCCTTGCATCTTGGTGATGGCTGGCTCTCCAGAGACACCACCTGCCCAGAGGTCAGAGGCACAGTCCAGTGGCTCCTTGGGAACACTAAGGTAGGGCTGTTGCTCTGGGTTGTGGACAAGCCCTTCGTGCTTGACCTTTCTCCCCATTCCCAAGACACAGGAGTCCTCCTCTGAGTTGCCTGGCTGTGCACAGTCACAGTTTTGCAAAGCAGACCCCTGATCAGGCTCTGAGGAAGCTAGTGTCCTCGGAGACATCTCCCTAGGCATCTCCCTAGTCCCACAGAGTTTCTCTAGTTCCCCCAAAGTACACCCGCTGGAGGCCTCCACTTCCCCACTGGGGGACTTTCCTCTGTTCTCCTGAGACAAGTTCAGGAGAGCCACGTAGTCCCCCTCTAAGCCCTGGCTGAGTCCATCGTCCATCTTGAAGGTCACCTCCCCAGGCTTGGCTTGCTCCACCTTGATGAGTCCTGGATATTTGCTCCTAGATGTCCCACTCAGATCCTTGACTGCATTCTGGGCCGGAAGCACTCGACTGCCTAAGGAGTTGGCTGGGTTCAGTTCCTGGAAGGTGCTTAGATCAAGTGCCTCTGGTGGCAGGGAGTCCAAGGCAGGAGACGGCACCGCCATTGCCTGGGGTCTACCATCCACAAACTCTGGGCTGGTGATCTTGGCCCAAGGCACAGGGGCGATCCCATTTTTTGAAGCCACCAGGCAGTTATGTAAGGGACTTCCCTTCAGGTTACTGTTAATGGCTTCTAGCCACTCTTGAGTGAAAAGCAGAGGGTGGGATGACTCGGGAACAGGCTTCTTGTCCACTGTACGGAGGTCCAGGGAGAGGCATCTGATCATCATGCAGACTGACTGCTCCTCCCGGGGCTCCACTTGGAGGTAGAAGTCGCCCTGGCGCAGTAAGAGGGGATTGAGTGGCGCCAAGTGGACCACGACCTCATCCCTTAGGCAGAGCGGCCAACCCTCGTGTAAGAAGAGGCGGTGGGCGTAAGGAGCCTGCAGAGGGAAGGGGACACATCTGTCAGGCACCTCAGCCCTGGGTCTGCTTCCTTCCCCCCGTGAAATCCTGGGCACAGTGGGGACCACGGGAGATGAGACAGGAGCCCAGGATGTGGCGCTGAGGAGCTGCTCACTCTCACCGTAGTCTTTTTTTTTTTTTGAGACAGGGTCTCGCTTTGTACTTCAGGCTGGCCCTGAGCTCAGCCTCAAACTCACATCACAACAATCCTCCTGCCTCTGCCTCCCGAGTGCTGGGATTACAGGCGTGAGACACCACACCCAGCACTGTGGTGTGTGGTGTTGATTGCTGCTGGGTGTGAGTCTTCATGCCCAGTATGCTATGTGGTTACCGGGGATCGAACTGGTTGCAAGACAGGGGTGGAACCACTGAGCTAAATCCCTGGCCCATCATCCTAGTCTTGAACTTGACCTTGACCTTGAAAACAGCCTGGCCCAGGGGAGGCTGCTCTGAGAGCAGGGACTGTTTAGCAAGCACCTTTCCCAGGTGGTCTTGCTCCACCCGGGCCTCTTCCTCCTTGTCTTTCTTTCTTTTTTTTTTTTTTTTTAGGTTTTTGGAGACAGGGTCTTGCTTTGTGGTTCAGGCTGGCCCTGAGCTCAGCCTCAAACTCACATC